>MU739958.1:189820-201825 GCA_026770625.1 Nicotiana glauca
TTGAAAAAAATGTAAACCTTTCATTTTGTAAGTTTGAAACTTGAAATTAAGAAATAAAAGTAGCACTTGCAATAAGTGCAATTTTTTCCCATCTTACTTGTATTCTTTTAATTAATACAAAGTATTAATATAACTTACAATAGTTATACAAAATTCCAAAAAAAAAGAGTAAAAATACACTAAACCCGGCCCGGCCCGGCCCGGCCCCCTCAACCCGTAACCCTTATGGTTCAATTTTTACCCGGATTAACCCAGCCCGCTAAATCCGTTACTATTTCAACCCGTAACCGGCCCGGCACGGAACCTGGACGGGTAAAAAAAAATTGGACCCGGACCGGCCCGGCCCACCCGTTAGACAGCTTTAATTAGTACTCCGTTTTAATTTATATGAATCTATTTAATTAGTTACGTTTCTAAAAAAAAGACTTTTGACTTATAATGGTAAATAAGTCACATAAATTTTGTGTGTCTATAAATCATTGGATAAAAATAAATAGTTTCCAAATAAAGAAAGTAATCATTATTTTTAACACGGACTAAAAAAAATTGATTCACGTAAATTAAACGGGTAATATATTTTAAAGCAGGTCCAATCCGTAGACATCTCTCTTTGTTTCCTTCTGTTCCTTCTACCTAAATGACTCTTTTTAGTGATCCAAGTCCCAGTAGCGCGTGTCCTCTGGATCTTCATGCTTTGTTCTCCTTCAAAGGAATGAGAATTAATTCTTTAATTTTCTCTTAAATCTATTTGGGTCTTTGTCTCCTTTTCTGTGTCATCACTGCTGTCAATTAGTGAGAGCTAGCAGACATGGATTTGTGTAATTCTGTACAGACCCGAAAGAATGTTCAGAACTATGTTTTCAAGGGAGAGAAGTTTTTAAACTTGGGAAACCCAGGTTTCTTGTTGTTCTATTCAATATTTTTAACCATGCTTTTCACCTTCTATATGCTTCATTTTTCCATCAACCCCATCGTCAACTTCACAACAAACGGTAAAGAAGATGATGCAGCTCGTCCTAATAATTCCTTACACATGATTCAACCTCAACTACTAATTGGCAAGTTCACAATAACTCATCATAATTTCATTTTTATTTCTTTATTAATTACTAATCCTTTTGTTCATTTTATATTAACACCCTTTTTTGTTTTTTTGTTACTTTACAACAATAACAACATACCTAGTATAATCTCACATCGTGGATCTGAGATAGTTATGTGTACGCTGACCTTATCCTGCCTTTGTCAAGATAGAGAAACCGTTTCCAATAAACCCTCGGCTAAAAAAAAAAGATGACAACTTTTACAGTATTTGAAAACTCTCTCCTTTCACTTTAAACTTTGTACGCATACTACAAGTTGTAATGGAACTCTTTGATATATGTCAAAACACGCGCCACCATATATATACATAATGTAAGGGGAGGAATATTAATCTTAGGAGGACATGCACCATTGTCAATTAACTGTTGCTTTATAATTTTGCAGGTAATAACACGTCAGATTGTGACTTGTTCAATGGTAGCTGGGTTCGGAATCAACAGAAGAGTTCATTGTATTATACAAACTTCAGCTGTCCAACAATCCCTTATTCGAAAAACTGTTTATTGAACGGAAGGCAAGATGAAGAATTCATGCACTGGAGATGGAAACCAGACCAATGTACACTCCCCCGTTTCAATCCAAAAACATTTTTAACATTTCTAAAAGGAAAGACAATGGCATTCATTGGTGATTCACTCGCAAGGAATCATATGGAGTCCCTTCTCTGCCTTTTATCTTCGGTTAGTATATTGACAACTGACTTGCTATTAATATTATCGTTTGGTTAAATTTCGTCTGAGTTTAAGTTTTTCGCATTCGTATAATTAATTATATACTCCCTTCGTCCATGTTTGATACTGTTCGAATTTCAAAAGTCAATTTTTTTAATTTTTATCGGGAATTTTGATATAGATTTTTTAAGTTTTTTGAAATAAATTTTTGGACAAAAACAAAATTGGATGGTCGATTGAAACTAATTACATTCACTAGCCAAACAATGTATAATATATATATATATATATATATATATATATATATATATATATATATTGTGTTGGTATTATTTTATGTAGTGGATAAATATATACATTTTTCTAAAATTTATTTATTTGATACAATACATAAAAATATTATAAGTCACAATAATTAACAATTTAAATATTTGAAAGACATGACAAAATTGCATAGTTAACGAAAGATTGTCTAACTCTCGTAATTCGAACTGTATCAAATAATTAGAAGAAGGGTGTAATATATTTTATAGCCTTGGCGTATAATTGGTGTATAAATTTAAACAAACAACTTACATTCATTTTCATTTCATAATTGAAATAAGAAATCTTAGTTAGATACCAGTAAGGGCTTTCTGACAATATAAAGGATGAAAATCGTATATCGCGTATCACGCCTCAAGCTGCGTCATTAGGTGCATCAATAATTATTGAAAGGACTTTAAAAGAAGGTTTAAGTGCATAGAGATTTGAATTCTTTGCGCATCTTTTTTTTTTTTATTATCTGGCACTTTTAAGGTCTTGAAATAAGCTAACTTATAAAAAGGTGGAGTAGGTTTTTGTTGTCAGTTTGACTCAGAGACTCCTAGCATAAAGACAAACATTGTCTCCCTAAGTTCCGTTAATTCGGACGCGAATGTCGCAACTTGCAAATTTTTTCGTTTTAACTTTTTTAAGTTTCTTAACAAATAATAAATAAAGTATATAATTTATCATAATATCTATATTGATTGATGCATATTTTATTAAATTTAAAAAAATAATTTGAAATGAGTAATAAATATTGTGGGTATAATTGAAAAAAAAATTTATCTTCTCTTAATATGCGTAAAGTGACAAATAAAAATAATAATTTATTTTTTATTATACATACTAAGTAAAAGTGAATAGAGGGACTACATTTTTCTTTATGTCTATAAGAGGGAGTTTTTTTTTTTTTGGTTGTCGAAACATTAAACTCATTTATTTGGACAACATCTAAAACAATTTATAGGATACGAAAATTACAAAAAAGAAGTCCCTCTTTATATAAATCTATTAACAAAAACATTCCTATTTCATAATCCTAGATTATCAATCAATATTATTAAATAAAATATCTTTTTACGTGACATGCAGTATTTTTACATTAGCAGTACAGTACATATATGTAAAGTCTTTTTATAACTGTCAACGTTATCCTTATATTTTCTTTTGACAAATACTAATCAATCTTTTTTAACCTTTATCTTAATCGTTGTGGCAAGCCAAATTAGGAGGAGCAGTTGAACTATATTTCAGACTTTTTTTGTCTCATTCTCCAACTGCTCTCATCTCTGGCTAATTTCTTAGATCTGATACATGCATTCTCAATTTCATCACTATTTATTAATCGTTCTTACAGACTTTAGTGGTCATAGTTAGACTTTACGTATGACTTTACAATTCAATACGTTCTTTGGTCTCTTACAGCTATAGTACTAAACGGTGAATAATAATTTATACACCGTTTTACACGCAGCAAATCAAGACTTTGAATTAGAAATACTTATCAGATTATGCCTTTTTCAAGTTATTAATGTGCAACTTGATTATGCATTTTCTAGGAGAATTAAGTAGTCATAATTCTAAGGCAAGTTTAACTCAATTTATCACTAATAGAATGAAAAATATTAAGAGATCTTTACACCATATTAATTGTTTACTTTTTCTAGCCATGTACATAGATTATGCATATATTATATATTAATTGCTATTTTTAGTTTAAGTGATAAGGCGGACGGCTATTTAGGTTAATTCTTCAAATATTAATTGTAAGAAAAATGATTAGATAATATTGACTAAGAACAAGAAGGAAAGAAGACTACAACTTATCAAAAATGTTGTGTCGTGGCAATCCACTACCTTGAAAGCGATTTCGGCCCGACTGGGTGCAAATCGTTAAGAACGGTCGCTACCCAAGGTTCTACAGCACCTCCAAACACGTGTACTCGTGGTTGGAGGTTTACAATTTGCACAAAACAGATGCCCAGAAAGAAGAGAAGATGAAGGTATTTTATGTGTTGGATAATTCACAAAGAAGACTAGGAAGAAATAATGATTAGCTAGATGAATTCTTGGTTAAGAATGAGTGATTATGATGCGTAATCCATAACCTATTTATAGGCAATTAAGGAGGTTGCATGTATGACAAGTGTCGAGAGACTTTTGACACTTGTCACATTATATTAGCCCATTTGGCTCCAATATTGACAAGTGTATCTTGTCTTCCATGCATGAAGACATATGGTACATTTGCATAGCCATTTGTCTTGGCTTTAAGGCTTCATGCAAGAGGCCACTTGGAAATAGATAGGACATTTGTAAAATAAATAAAAAACTCATGGCTATTGGTTGTAAATGGAATTTCAAAAAGAAAATTTTGACTTTGCATTAGAATAATTCCAACATTAATTGCAGGAAGAAACTCCAATGGACGTTTACAAAGATGCAGAAGACAAATTCAGAACATGGATATTTCCTCGTCACAACATCACTGTTATGGTCCTCCGCACAGAATTCCTCGTCTTTGCCACCGAAAGAGTAATCAATGGTTCATTCACGGGTGGCTTTGACTTGCATTTGGACAAATTAAATGGAAATTGGACCCAACATTTACCCAACATAGATTATGCTATTTTCTCAGATGGGCACTGGTTCCTTCGGCCCAATTACCTATATGAAAATGGCAATCTGATTGGATGTGTTTATTGTGGGGAAGCAGGAGTTCAAGATCTTGGCCCAGGATATGCTATTCGAAGAGCATTTCAGGCTGCTTTCAAGTACATAAATGAATGTAAGGAATGTTCAGGTATATTCAGATTTTAAACTTGATCGGTTCAATTTTTAATATTTGTTGAATTTTAGTGGTTTTAAACACGCACATTGCTAAAATGACAATATCATACTGAAAATCCTAAGTTCCGCGAACCATTATATTATTAAAAGTATGTATCGACCTTTGATCAGGTATTGTTGTACTTTTGAGGACATTTTCGGCGGGTCAATTTGAGAATGGAGCATGGAATGAAGGAGGTTATTGCAATAGAACAAGACCATTTGCAAGAGAAGAAGTTCAAATTGGTGATCAAGATTGGGAGTTTAGGAATATTCAAATTGAAGAAGTTGAAAGAGCAACAAAAGATGGGAAGAAAGTTGGGAACAATTTTGAGATTATGGATGTGACTAGAGCCATGTTAATGAGAGCAGATGGACATCCAGGAGCCTTTTGGGGTAATAAATGGATGAAAGGCTATACTGACTGCATCCATTGGTGTTTGCCCGGACCCATTGATACATGGAATGAACTTTTATTAGAGATTATAAGGAGGAAGTTTTCAACTTAATTAGGTTCCTCATTGAGCCTATTGGCGAAATGGTTTGGTTCGGTTTGTTTTTTCGGGAAATTTACTGATATCACGTTCGGCGATTTGCAGCCGTACCCTATTTTTATGCCACCTTTTAACCTATACCTTATTTTTAAAAACTATTGATTTGGTAACTAACTAACAAAAAATGACCATTATACCCCTTCCAAAATATATAAAAGATGCATCAACCATACCCAGATTCAAATTCCAGAGGCATATCTCCTCCATCACTCCGTCTCTCCTAAGATCTCCTATCGCAAACTAGATTTGAACCAAATTCAAATTCAAAATTACAAAATACATTGTAAGTATTCAAATTCATCTAATTTTGATTGATTGAATATGTTTCACGAACTTCACTGATATGCTGAATTTGCATTTTAAATCTGTTTGACATTCACTTCTAACATTCTAGTTCGACAAATATGCTGAAATTGTTGGTTTATTTGCTAAACAAGCTGAAGTTATTTAGTTCATATCTAAAAACTTCATTAAAACGAGTTATATGAGTGTATCATTGTTTATTTGCTAAACAAGCTGAAGTTTTCCTCCTACACTTGTTAAATATTAAATATAAATTAAAATTTGATATTACAAAAAAACTTAAGCATTAGTTGCTGAAGATTTTTACGTAATCTGTAAAAACTTCAGCAATATGAGCTGGTGAAGTTTTCCTCCTATACTAGGTAAAAACAAACATAAATTAAAATTACATATTGCATAAAAAACTTCAGCATAGGTGCTGAAGTTGCTGAAGTTTTTTAGTTAATATTTAAAAACTTCAGCAGGCAGAGGTGAAGTTTTTAAGTTAATCTTTAATACTTAAGCAAGAAGAGCTGAAGTTAATCATTTTCTCTACTATTTTTCGATTTTGAATAGAATTAATATTAGAAAAAGCGCACAAAAACTTGTAACAAAAACTTAACATTTCATTAAACATTAAAATGACAAATTAACATAAATAACAGAATAACAGAATAACAAAAATAACAAAAATAACAAAAAGAAAAACTAATTGTCCATATTATCATCATCGTCGTCATCATCGTCGTCGTCACTACCAGATGGATGAGCATCTTCATCAGCAAGGTTATTAAATCTTGCATACATCACAAGCGTATTGAGCTTGTTATTGATTTCTTCGAGCTCCCTGTCGTATTTGTTTATGAGCTCATCCAGTTTCACCTCAAAGGCCTCTATAATGTCTTGCTTGATTTCTTCTACTATTTGCCCGATGACAACATTTATTTTTCTCTTTTTTGTATTTTATGTCTTCTAGAATATATTTGTTTGAGTGAATAAACTCTCAAAGTATAGCGGGCTTTTATAGGGAAAAAAATTTGTGCATGGTATATAAAAAGATAAAAAGGAATTTTAAACATTGTCTAAAAAAAGCGTGCATGAATGTGATAAGAATGCAATTATTACACTAACATATAACCCCAAAGGAATATAATTACTACTTTAATTGTCTTTATTATGTTCACTCCTGTGTACTATGCAATTAATGCTGAAACGTACTCAAGTTTGTTGAATTCATTTTCTAAAACTTCAGCTCAATGTGCTGAAGTTATTTAGTTCATTTCTAAAAACTTCAACACTTGATAAGCTGAAGTTTTTCTCCTGCAATCGATAGTTTTTGTGCTAAAGCTTTTTCAAATAACTTCAGCTCAATTTGCTGAAATTATTTAGTTCATTTCTAAAAACTTCAGCACTTGATAAGCTAAAGTTTTTCTCCTGCACTCAATAGTTTTTGTCCAAAAGCCTTTTCAAATAACTTCAGCTCAATATGCTGGAGTTATTTAGTTCATTTCTAAAAACTTCAGTACTTGATAAGCTGAAGTTTTTCTCGTGCACTCGATAGTTTTTGTCCTAAAGCTTTTTCAAATAACTTCAGCTCAATGTGCTAAAGTTATTTAGTTCATTTTTAAAAATTTCAGCACTTGATAAGCTGAAGTTTTACTCCTGCACTCGATAGTTTTTGTCCTAAAACTTTTTTAAATAATTTCAGCTCAATGTGCTGAAGTTATTTAGTTCATTTTTAAAAATTTCAGCAATTGATAAGCTGAAGTTTTTGTCCTGGACTCGATAGTATTTGTCGTAAAGCTTTTGTTTATTTGGTATATTTAGTGATGAGCTGAAGTTTTTGTCCTACATTTGACACTTTTGTTATGACTTTTAACCAAAACTACAGTCTATAGGGTGAATCCGATTTGCGTAGTTATAACTTTCAATGAGAGTTGGATTCCTGATTTCAAATACTTGGATCATGATACAAAACTTGTTCTACTTGATAAGCACATATCATTCAATAGTTTCCTGAAGAAAATTAGTGAAGTTGCAAATATTGATTCAACTAGATATGTACTAAAAGTATGGTTTGATATCAAACTAAATACAATCAAAGGAATGCTTGTAACTTCAGATGAAGAACTCAGTATATGTATACATTTGCTTATAACTGATTCAACCTACAAGAATGCCATTTCGTCATCGAAAAAATATAACCTTCAGAATCTGCAACATTCAACCAATCTCTTGCATATGCGATAGATTCATAACCTGAGGCTAACTATCAACATGAAGTACGCCAGCCAATAATAGAAGTAGACAACGGGAAACAACCTTCTAACATTACAGCTGCTTCAGAATATATAGTGATGCTACAATTACCCCTTCCTCCAATAAATTCATACCAGTTTGTCAATAAGCAAGAAGAAGAAGGACAACTAATAATGCAAATTGACAACCAACACACAATCCAATAAAGCTTTTTGTTACCTTATGCAATGATAAAGCAACAATGAAGATGAAGTAAACATGAAGCTTATAATGATAACATCAAATAGAATTGAAGAAATTGCTGAAAGTTCTTGTGCTTATCAGAAATCAAGAAAAAGAGTGAGGAGAAATATAACGACCCGACCGGTCGTTTTGAGTTTTTTCACTTTGATCACCAGTTTTCGGGCATGACTTGCCCCGTGTTATGTATTATGACCAATGTAGATCGTTGGTTTTGGTTTTCAGAAAATTGGGAATGAATTTGGAAGAACAATTTCAGTTGAAAGGTTGAATTTAAAAGGGTTGACCAAGAGTTGACTTCTTTGTATATGAGCTTGGATTAGAGTTTTTATGATTTGGTTAGCTTCGTTATGTGAAATTGACGTAGGAGCGTGATTGGAATTTGGTTTTGGAGGACCGGTATAGAAATTAGCTTGTTTAGGAAAAGTTAGTATTTTGGCGATTTTCGGTTGGTAAGTGAGATTTTTATCCGAGGGTCGGAATAGAATTCTGAGAGTTGCTTTAGCTTCATTATGTGATTTGGGATGTGTGTGCAAAATTTCAGGTCATTCGTACGTGGTTTGGTTGGGTTTTTGATCAAAAGCGTGTTTCGGAAGTTTTTGGAAAACTTAGGCTTGAATTCGATGTGAATTGATGGTTTTGGTATTTTTTGAGGTGTTTTGGTGATTGGAACATGTTTGAATGAGGTTTTAGGATGTGTTGGTGCTTTTGGTTGAGGTCCCGGGGGCCTCTGGTGAGTTTCGGATGGTCAATCGGACCATTTTTGGAGTTTGGAAGTTGCAAAAATTAAAGGTTCAGTGTTGCAGAGATTTATCTCTTCGTGTTCGCGAGAGGAGCCTCGCGTTCGCGTAGAAGGAATTTGGAAGGCAGGAATTTAAGCCTTCGCATTCACGCTTGAGTGCTCGCGTTCGTGAAAGGATGTGAGCTGATGCTTCGCGTTCACATGAGTTCTCTCACGTTCGCGTATAAGGATTTGGGGTCTAGTGGAATTACTCTTCGCGTTCGCATCAGGTGCCTCGCATTCACGTAGGTTTGGGAGCTGAGGCATCGCGTTCGCGACCCCTGTGTCGCGTTCTCATAGAGTAAATTTTGGTCAATGCAAGGTTGTGCTTCGCGAACGCGAGGGTTTGACCGCGTTCGCGAAGAAGGAATGGTCAAACCTGGGCAGAATGTTTTAAAACATTTCATCCGCGATTTTGGGGCTCATTTACTCCATTGTTGATCTTTTTGAGATCTTTTTAAAGGAAATTGAAGAGAGATTCAAGGAGAATCGATTGGAGGTAATATTTTTGAACTTAAAACTCGTTCTTATTGTGAAATCCACCTAGGAATTCATAAAAACTAAGCCTAAAATTGAAGAACTAGGGCTTGAGATTTTGAAATTTGATTTGGGGATTTGATGGGTCATTTGAGCTCGAATTTGAGAGTTCTTGGTATGTATGAACTCGTGAGAAGATAAGGAATCTATTAATGTAAAAAATTTTGAGTTCCGAGAAGTGGGCCCGGGGCTCGGGTTTTGGTAATTTCAGGATTTGTGCCCGTTATTGATTGTTTTTGCTTGGGCTTTGTTCCCCTAACATATTGTGATGTATTCGCTATGATTTTAGATAGATTCAACGCGCGTGGAGGCCGATTTGAGGGGCAAAGGCATCGCGAGCTAGAGATTTTGCCGGTTCGAGGTGAGTAATGATATCCTAAAGGTTTGAAACCCCGAATTTGCACACTGTAGTGCTATATTGAGGTGACTTGCACGTCGGATAGCGAGCGTGGGGTAGAGCACCGTCGGGGATTGTGACTTGGTCCGTCCCGATTGATGATTTTACCACGTATTTGACTGAAACTTATTTGTTATTATCATGATTTGGGCTGATTGCCATATTTTGGGCTTAATGCCGACTACTTGAGTCCTCCGTAGATTTTTATCACTCTTTCCTCACTATTTTATATACTACTTGAACTCAGTCATGTTGATTATACTGTTTTACAAACTCAGCCGCTTTAATTGAATTTTTAAGACTTAACTGATATTCCACTATTATTTGGGCTGAGCTCTACTATTTTATTGATGCCCTTGGGGCTTATGACGTTTTTCTGGACTGAGTGAGGCTTTCAGGCCTCGTGTGTGATATGAGGAGGCTTTCAGCCCTTGTGAGTTATATGTGGAGGCTTTCAGGCCTCGAGTGTTATGTGAGGAGGCTTTCAGGCCTCGAGTGATATGTGAGGAGGCTTTTAGGCCTCGAGTGTAATGTGAGAAGGCTTTCAGGCCTTGTTTTATATGCCACGAGGTGGCTTAATATTGCGCTTGGGCCGTAGGGACCATCTCGGAGTCTGTACACCCCTAGTGAGCGCGGTTACCCATGTGGATCGTGCTACATGCCGCAGTGAGATATATGGATAGGACTGCACGCCGCAGCGAGATATGGATCGGGTTGCACGCCGTAACAATATGTGGATTGGGCTGCACGCCGCATTGGTTATTATATGATACTGTTCTGAGAGTGATCTGAGAGAGAGAGCCCGAGGGGCTGAGAGTGTTTATGAGAGTGAGCCTGAGGGGCTGGTATTGTTTTGAGATATTGCCTGAGGGGCAAAATTTTATATGCGTATCTTGCATATTTATTTGCCTTTTTACCTGTTATATTGTGGTATTTGTGCCCAAGGGGTGGATTTTTCTGTGTTTATCAGCACTAGCTGTTTTGAAATCATTTCGTAACTATTGAAAGGATCATTTTCAAAGGAGATTTAAACTGAACCAAGATATTTCTAAAGCTTTCACAGTTTTTACTATTTTTATCAGAGAATTGTACCCGGCTTCCATACAGCATGTTTGTTGCTTTACGTGATTTCCTACTGCTCAGCTATTATTTAGCTTTATTATTCACTAAGTTGGAATACTCACTTTACTCCCTGCACCTCGCGTGCAGTTGCAGGTATTCATTCACCTGGTAGCGGGTATTGGCTGTGTGGAGGCAGTGTTGCAGAGGTTTAGCGAGGTGACTGCCAGCGTTCGCAGCACCACTGTCTTTCTATTTTATTCATTATTCATGTTTAGTGTATTCCTAGACTTTTAAAGTGGAATTACATTCTTATAGATGGTCGTGACTTGTGACACCCCGGTTAGGGTTGTGTTGGGTTGGATTTCTGCATTTTTACCTACACTTCCGCTATTTGGTATTATTAAACCATTTTGCACTATAATTGTGTTAAATAATTATTTTAAAAAGATGAATTGGGTTGATTGGCTGGCTTTGTCTTCACGAGAGGCGCCATCACGACAAGGTTCGGGATTTGGGTCGTGACAAGAAATGTGAAAGAATCTCCACCATGTAAAATACTTAGGCACGATGCGTTGCCTGAGGAAGTAAGAGTTGGATCAATCTTTGAGAACAAACAAAACATGACTAAATTTTTCTGCAGCTTGGAGATAAACTAGAAAGTTGAATTCACTGCTGTTAGATCATGTTCCAAGAGATACGAGCTGAAATGCATTGTGGACAAATGTGGTTGGAATGTACGTGCTACAAGAATAAAACATTCCACACTGTTCAGGGTGATAAAATATCATAATATCTATGAATGCTCGTTTGATGCAGGAATATCAGATCAGAAGCATGCTACATCAAATTTTATAAGTGAACAAATTATAGAACATGTTCGAGACAAAAAGATAGAGGTTACACCAACCTTTGTAGAAAATGAAATAAAAAAGAAATTTAGAATTGACATTGGTTATCACAAGGCATGACGTGCTATTCAAAAA
>MU739958.1:202776-220934 GCA_026770625.1 Nicotiana glauca
GTGTAGCAGAATCAGAAAACAATGAGACATACATTTGGTTCTTCAGGGAAATGAGAAAAGCAATTCAAGTTCGTCGTGAACTAGTTTTCTTGTCAGATAGAAACCAATCGATCGCAAATGGGATTAGAAAAGTTTTTCCTAAAGCTCACCATGGTATCTGCCTCTATCACTTTGAGAAAATTTTAAAGCAAAGACATGCAAAAGCCACGGTAATAAATCTTTTTTAAAGTGCTGCAAGGTCATACAAACGTAAAGATTTTAATCAGTTAATGTCCCAACTCAAAAATATTGATAAGAAAAATACAATTACATAATGGAAGAGCCTCCCGAGAGATGGGCTCGATCGTGGTTCTCACGACGACGTTATGATATGCTAACAACAAATATGGTAGAATCAATGAATTCCATTTTACTAAAAGGGAGAGAAATGCCTATTTTAAGAATGTTAGATTTCATCCAAGAAAAGTTGGGAGAGTGGTTTTACGAACGGAGAAAAAAGGCAAATGAAACTTTTCACAGAGTATCAATATGGGCATAAGAAGAGATGACTAAGAAGATGGACTTGGCTTGCAAAATATTTGTGAGTATATTTGTTAACTTTAGCTTTTTATATGTGTTGCAGTGATTTACTTCTTACATTTAAAAAATTTCATACTTTTTCTTTTTGAAGCAAAAATACAATAGTATAGTTTGTCTTAATTCTTTATTCCTTGTTAGGTGTTTAACCTTGACTCAATGTTGTTTAGAATAAATAGTGAAGGAATCGAATTCATTGTGGACTTAAAGAAGAGAACTTGTGACTGCCTAGAATTCTAACTTGATGAATTGCCCTGTCCACATGCAGTTGCTGCTATTAATAAGAGATATTTGCAGAAATTTGATTACTTCTCAAATTGGTATTCAAGGGAAACATGGTTGAAACATATGAAGGACATGTGAATACCGTGGGAGATCAAAAATCATGGGATATACTACAAAATGTACAATCTGAGATTAAAAAAAATCTCCCGATTTAGAGATTTTACAAGGAAGAAGACAAAAGAAGAGGCATATACCTGTGATTGAATCATCAGTACCATTCAAGTCTACCAAATGCAATCGGTATAAACAAGTTGGGCATAACAGAACAACTTGTTTGTCTTCTCTAGCACCTCATCCATATTCCAAGAAACACACTGAAAAATACTCCAACCTTCAATAATCCTCGGTCTAAATTTAGACTTTCTTTATTGTATGACATAATTGAAATGTGATTTTTTTCATAGGAAAAAAAAAAAGCTCTTGGATAATTTTATATACTGTTAAAGTACAAATCACTCATTTTTGTTGCCCAGACTTACATGTTTGGTTGCATTTTAAAAAAGTACGCAATGACTTCTCTGAGAAAAAACTTCAGGTTACAGTATGTGAAATACATATCCTTAAACAAACACACACACACACACATATAAACACTCACATACATAGATATACACATACAACACACAAAAAGAAATGCATGTACAAATAAAAGCTGCAGCATCTCTAAGCTCAAGTTGTAAAAAAAGAACTTAATAAAAACTAAGTACCACATTGCAACTAAGAAGTACAAAGCAAATACCAACAATTAACAAGGATAATGCAAATAGAAAGATAAGAACAAATAGGTGACAATTACATTGATATAAAAAGAGGTCAGAACAACACAAAAATTACAAATAAAACTTCAGCTCTATGGGCTGAAGTTATACAAAATGAACCTAAAAAACTTCAGCTCTATGGGCTGAAGTAAACGAAAAAGCATAGAATTGAAACATAAAAAAAAAGATTACAAACATTAACAATCATCACCATCACCATCACCATCACCATCACCACCACCATCATCATCATTATCATCACAGTACTCTTTAATTTCTCTAAATATCTCATCATCATCACTATCAGAGATAGCTATAGGATAGTCGGGCAAAAGATTACTGAATCCAAGAAGATCAATCTTCAACTTGTTGAATTCATAACGCAACTAACTTTGTTCGATGATTACTCTATCCATAAGAGGAAAAAAAGTCTTCAGGTTATTTTGTAGCTTGGAATAGTCGTTCTAGCTGGGAAACTGAAAACTATCAAATTGCTGCACAACCTTGTTGAACGAGGTTGAATAATCTCCACAACTATGTTCCATGTTAAGCCTGTTCTAGAATGATTGATTGGCACAGAGCTTTGGTCTGATTCTCTCCCAATCAAACTTTATTTGATCCAGCAAAATCATAAGATTAGCCACTGGTTTGTTATTGTACCACTCCCACTTCAAAGCCTCCCACTTCTTCATAATTTCATTCATATTAGGCTTGCCACTTCCGCTTGTACCATACATTTTTTCTTTAACAAAATCTAAAAGACTAAGGATGAATATAAATTAAAGAAATATGATCGAAGTCTATGAATGACTATAAAATTTTCAAGTAAAGAGATTGTTAATATAGACAAAGAGTACACCTAATAAATTTAATATCTATAAATATAAAAGTAACTTTTCAGTTGTTTTTACTGTTTTACGTTAAGAGAAATTGAATGACACAAGATAAGTAGGTAGTAAAAGCAAGTATGTGGTAAATGCAAAAAGAAATGTAACTTCAGCCCCACAGTTTTTCTATAGTAAAAAAAATAACTTCAGCCTGAAAAATAACTTTTCGAATCATTTACTATATAGTCAAACAAATTTAAATAAAAGATGACGTAGTTGACAAAAGACAAAAAGTAGATAGTAAATGCAAAAAAGATAAGTATCAACTTAAAAAAATACCAAAACATGCTAAAATTTTTGTGACGACCGGCCGGTAGTCTTAAGAATTAACGTTCCTATCCCCTATTAACTGCTTTCCCTAAGTTCATTTCTACTATTTTGGTATGATGGGATGTTCGGTGTAGAGTTTCGGAGAGTTTTAGGACACTTAGTCACTAAATGAGAGTTAAGTGTTGAAAAGTGGCCGTAGTCATAACAGTGTGAAGACGACCTCAGAATGGAAATATGATGGTTCCATTAGCTCCGTTAGGTAATTTCAGGGTTGGGAGCGCGCTCGGAATGTATTTTGGAGGCCCGTAGCTCATTTAGGATTGAAATACTGAAGTTTGAATTTTTGAAATTTCCGGCCCGATAGTGAGTTTTTGATCCGAGAGTCGGATTGGAATTCCGAAAGTTGTAGTAGCTCTTTCATGTCATTTGGGATGTGTGTGCAAAATTTCAGGTCGTTCACACGTGTTTTGGTTTGGTTTTTGATCGAAAGTGAATGTTCATAAAATTTGAAGTTCTTAGGCTTAAATCATTGATTAATTCGGATTTTCGATGTTGTGTAAGGTGTTTTAAGGATTGGTACAAGTTTAAATAGGGTATTAGGTATTATTGGGCTTTTGGTTGAGGTCCCGGGGGTCTCGGGATGATTTCGGATGGTTGATGGAAAAATTTGAGAAGTGTTGCAGCAGCTGAACCATTGCTGCTTCTGGTATTTCCGCATCTGCGGCTTGGGAACCGCAAAAGCGGTGCCGTAGAAGCGGCTAAAAGGATGCACAAGTGCCTTTGCTCTCTTCCCTCAGAAACCGCAGAAGCGGTGTTATGCCCACAGAAGCGGCTTCGGCATCGCAGAAGCAGACGCCAGTGCTCCCTTAGTTTTCGTAGAAGCGGAAGAATTCCCGAAGATGCGATTTTGCACCTACAACGTTATTATTGCAGATGGGGTCCCTGGGCTGGTTATTGAAAATTTCAAAAGCGGCATGGTTTCCACAAAAGCGGGACCGCAGACGCGGTCCCTTTCCGCAGAAGAGGAAATCAATGTTCAGAAATAGAGATTTCGAGGGTTAGTTTTCAAAAGTTAGAAAAATCAAATTTGAGCTCGGGAGAGGGCGATCTTGAGAGGGTTTTGAAGAGGAGATAATTGAGTAGCGTTCGTTTAATCCCTTCTAGTTATATTTCATCAATATGTAGTTAAATCCATCATTTAAATTCGAATTGAGGACCAAAATTGGGAAAAATTGGAAGAAATTTCTTAGACCAAATAATGGAGTTTTGAATGGGTATTTGACCTCCGATTTAGGAGATTTTATATGGTTAGACTCGTGAGAGTACGAGGGTTCTGAAAATGTAAAAATTCTCCGATTCCGAGATGTTGGACCGAGGGGCATTTTGGTTATTTTACCTAATTTCGCGCCTTAGCTTTGAATTAATTAGTAGAATCAATTGCTTGCGATGTTATTTACAATGTGTAATTGAATTGAATAGATTTGGGCCACTTGGAGTCGGATACTCGTGGCAAAGGCATGGTTTCTAGTTGATTTTGAGCCGGTTCGAGGTAAGTGGCTTGTCTAACCTTGTGTGGGGGACCTTTTTCCCTTTAGGATTTGATATTTGGTATTTGAGTGCCTTGTATGTGAGGTGACGAGCACGTACTTGAGCTAATTGTTGAAAACCCGATTTTTACTTAAGATATTGAGACTGAGTCTCCTTTATATGTGCCTTATTTTACTTGCAATTATAACTTGTGTTAGATTAGAAAAGCATGTTTAGTTGATTCAACTTGCCTAATTGTTTAAGTTGCCTTGACTGTACTACGTGAAGCATGCTAGGCTAGTACTACCTGTTGCTTGTCTTTTGTACTTCATTCCTGAGTATCCTCTGGCTGTGGTTGTGCATTTACATTGGGACTACAGATGTGGCATTCCGGTAGCTCCCCCCTTGTTTGTTTATTTTGGGACTACGAGTTAGATTCCCGGTAGACCCCCCTGCACTTTTACTTTGGGACTACGGGTTAGATTCCTAGTAGATCCCCCCACACATTGATAGTTGGACTGCAGGACAGTATCCCGGGAGATCCTTCAGATTTACAATGTGATGGACTACGGCACGGTATCCCTGGAGATATATTGGACAGTTGAGAAAAGGACTACAGGACAGTATCCTAGAAGATCCTCATTGTTACCATTTGGTATTGAGCTTTACATATTCCGTGTTTAGTCTGTTCTTTATGTAATTGTTATTGCCCTGTTTAACCTATCTATTCTCACTGTTGTACTCATTATTACTGTTAGTATTCATATTGTAAATTCATATTATGTTGTTTAACCTCAGTAGGGTCCTAACCTTCCTCGTCACTACCCAACCGAGGTTAGTCTTGGCACTTACTGAGTACTGCTGTGGTGTACTCATGCCCCTTCTGCGTATGTTTTTCCTGTGCAGATTCAGGTACCTCCACTCAGGCGCACTATCCTTGAGGCGGAGAGATCTACCAGAGACTTCGAGGTATATCTGCCGCGTCCGCAGACCAGGAGTCTCTATTCTGTTCCAGCTTTAGTAGTTAATCTATCCTTTTCTTTCAGTTATTTAGACATTCTGGAGTTAGAGCATCGTATTACATTTCTATTAGCATGTGTTTCCTGTGAGTTACCGGGTTTTGGGGATGAGATTTTAGACTTCCGCAATTTGTTTTTTGAGTTGTATATGCCAGGTGGCACTTATATACCTGTTTCCTTCTAATTTTGCTTGGTTTAATTAAATGTTTCTGCAAGTTATATTATTTTTCGTATTGTTAGGCTTACCTAGTCGTAGGGACTAGGTGCCATCACGACATGTTCACGGAAGGCAAACTGAGGTCTTGACAAGTTGATATTAGAGCTCTAGGTTCATAGGAGTCATGGGACACATGTCGGTTATTTAGAGTCTCGCTGATCGGTATAGAGATATCTGTGCTTATCTACGAGAGGCTATGTAACTTTTTAGGAAAAATCTTCATTTCATTTGAATTCCTTGTCGTGCGATATTTTTGACATCAATTCTAAACTTCTGACTTCTATTCTTTCACAGATGGTGAGGACACGTGCTACTCGAGATGATCAGGCACCCACGCCCCCTATTGTAGCCTTCAGGGGCCGGGGCCGGGAGAGAGATCGAGGACGCGCACGTGGTGCAGCCAGAGCACCTGCGCGAGCTGCCGCCAAGGCACCACCAGCAGATCCAGCCGGAGGTCAGGCACCTGGCATGCCTACTACTGCCACTACTACTCCATCTCTTCAGGAGACTTTGGCTCAGTTCATGAGTATGTATACCACCTTGGCTTAGGCAGGGTTGCTTCCCATTGCTGCAGCATTATCCCAGGCCGGGGGAGGAGCACAGACTCCCGCCGTCTGTACTCCTGAGCAGCGAGTGCAAGTTGAGCAAGCTCCCAAGATTATTCCCACACCGCATGCAGTGCCAGTTCAGCCCGAGGATGAGTCAGCTGCTTCAAAGGACGAGCAGCGGAGAATTGAGAGGTTCAAAAAGTATGATCCCCCAGTATTTAGTGGATTAGCATCAGACAATGCCTTGGGATTTCTAGAGGAATGTCACCGTATTCTTCGCACTATGGGCATAGTGGAGTCCATCGGGGTTTATTTTACTGCTTTTTAGCTTCGGGGAGTTGCCTATGATTGGTGGCGCACTTATGAGATAGACAGTCCAGTTACGGCTGCTTTATTGACTTAGACCCAGTTCTCAGATATGTTCATGAGAGAGTTTGTCCCCTAGAGTCTCAGGGACGCATGGTGCAAAGAGTTTGAGCATTTGCGCCAGGGTGCTATGACTGTTTCGGAGTATGCTATCCGCTATACCAGATTGGCCAGGCATGCACCGACCTTGGTTGCTACAGTTCAGGAGAGAGTTCATAGGTTCATTGGGGGTCTTATCCCACCCATCAAATCTAGCATGGCTCGAGAGTTGGAGATGGACATTCCTTATCAACAGGTAGTGAGCACTGCTAGGAGGATTGAGGGTATGCTCGCCAGGGAGCAAGGAGAGAGGGAGGCCAAGAGGTCTCGAGAGTCGGGTCACTACTCTGGTGCCCGTACCCTATCAACAGGTCGTTATGGCAGAGGTTATGCGGGTCACCCCGTCCATTTATCTCTTCCAGTAGCCAGCAGTGCTCCAACTCTTCCTACACCTCAGGAGCCTTATTATGCACCTCCATTTTCTAGCGTGCCTCCTATGCGGGGTGCTTCCAGAGGTCAGTCCAGCAGACCTGGCCCTAGTCAGTCACTGCCACCGCGTCCTCCCAGAGCTTGTTTCGAGTGTAGTGATACACGCCATATGGCTAGGGACTGCCCAAGGCTTGGTAGGGGTGCATCTTCATAGACTGCTCAGCCACAACGTGCTCCTCAGAGTTCTCAGGCCATGATCACAGCTCCAGCTACTGCCCCACCTGTCCAGCCAACTAGGGGCAGAGGTCGGGGAGATAGAGGTCGCCCTTGAGAGAGGGGTCGGGCTAGATATTATGCTATTCCTGCTCGTACCGAGGCTTTTTCCTCCAACTCTATCATTACAGGTATTATACTGGTTTGTAACAGAGAGGCATCGGTTCTATTCGATCCGGGCTCTACTTACTCTTATGTGTCTTCTTACTTTGCTCCGCATTTTGGGTGTGCCTTCGGGATTCTTTGAGTGCCCCTATTTATGTTTCTACTCTTGTGGGGATTCTCTTGTTGTGGATCGCGTTTATCAGTCATGTTTGGTTACTATTCGTGGTTTTGAGACCAGAGCAGATTTATTGTTACTCGGTATGGTTGATTTTGACATTATTTTGGGCATGGACTTGTTGTTGCCCCATTTCGCTATCCTTGATTGCCACGCCAAGACAGTGACGCTGGCTATGCTAGGTATTCCACATATTGAGTGGAGTGCTACTTTAGATCACACTACCAGTAGAGTTATCTCTTTCCTTAAAGCTCAGTGTAT
The DNA here is from genome assembly GCA_026770625.1 of Nicotiana glauca. Classification (NCBI taxonomy): domain Eukaryota; kingdom Viridiplantae; phylum Streptophyta; class Magnoliopsida; order Solanales; family Solanaceae; genus Nicotiana; species Nicotiana glauca. The sequence continues at coordinate 210,512 of MU739958.1, forward strand.
TGTTGAGAAGGGGTGTGTCGCGTACTTAGCTTATGTGAGAGATGTCAGTGTTGATACCCCTTTTGTTGATTCAGTTCCAGTGGTACGAGATTATCCCGATGTGTTTCCAGCTGATCTTCTGGGCATGCCTCCCGATAGAGATATTTATTTTAGCATTGATCTGCTGCCGGGTACTCAGTCTGTTTCCATTCCTCTGTACCGTATGGCTCCTCCTGAGTTGAAGGATCAGTTGCAGGAATTATTTGATAAGGGTTTTATTCGACCCAGTGTTTCACCGTGGGGTGCTCTTGTCTTGTTTGTGAAGAAGAAGGATGGTTCTATGCGTATGTGTATTGATTATCGCCAGTTGAACAAGGTTACAGTGAAGAACCGTTATCCTTTGCCTCGTATTGATGATCTGTTTGACCATCTTCAGGGTGCACATGTGTTTTCTAAGATTGACTTGCGCTCGGGTTACCATCAGTTGAAGATTCGGGAGCCAGATATCCCGAAGACTGCCTTCAGGACTCGGTATGCTCATTACGAGTTCCTTGTTATGTCATTTGGGCTGACCAATGCCCCATCAGCTTTCATGCATTTGATGCACAATGTGTTCAGACCATATTTTGACTCGTTCGTTATTATTTTTATTGATGATATTCTGGTATAGAAGAAAACTTCAGCTCAAAAAACATGTTGTACTTTTACAAAAACAAACACAAAAAACTTCAGATCAAAACTTACAGAGCATATTGTCTCAAGTAATTCATTATCATCAAAGTCAGATGTAGAAGAGGTAGAACGACTCTGGGTACGAGATGCTTCACCAATAAAAGCAGTTCGATTCGGATCTTTTGATCTATTCTGACTACGTGGTTGTCACGACCCCAATCCCGATCGTGATGGCGCCCAACACAACAGCTAGGCAAACCCTACCATTTACACTCTCAACCCGAGCATGGAGCTCAAAAACAATTATTTAAATATCATTAACAACAATGAAGCTCAAAGATTAAGATGATAGATAGAAACCAAACTGAATATCAAGATAACACCGAATACCCTCCCAAAGAACTGGGGGTCATGAGTCTAGAGCCTCTAACAATACAGTGTGACAAGACTCCAAATAATACAATGTCTCAAAACTGCGGAAAAATAATAAAAGGGATAGGGGAGGAGTCGGGTCCTGCGGACGTCAGGCAGCTACCTCGACAACTCCGGACAAACTCTGAAATCAGCAAAAGCTCAGCTAAACTCCCGAGAACCTAGATCTGCACACATGGTGCAGGGAGTAAAGTGAGTACTTCCAACTCAGTGGTAATAAGTGTAAATAATAACTGAGCGGTAAGAAATCACGAAATAACACTCCATCATGCTATATAGTACAGCCTTTTTAAAAAATAGTAAAACCGTGAAAGTCCTTTAGAAACATCTTGCTCAGTTTAAAAATCTCTTTAAAAATATTTTTTTTCCAACATTAAGCATATGAATACGATATCAGGTAGTACAAGTCCGCACACAAGTCAGCCCCTCGGGCACAGCACTCTATTTACAAATAACACCAGGGTATCTGGTACACAGTGCAAGAAATAGCATGGATGCCAATAATATGAGAGTGCTAAATGTCATGCCATATAGTACAAATAGGAATCAATACATGAATGCAATGCAATGCACATGACCGCTGCGGGTACAGCCCGATCCATTTGGGTACCCGCGCTCACTGTGGGGGTTCAGACTCCGGAGGGGCTCCTACAGCCCAAGCGCAATATCAATATCACACTGTTGCGGCGTGCAGCCCGATCCATCATCAGTCCAGAAATGCACATGCAACACTGCTGCGGTACTTAGCCCGATCCACACTCAGTCCAGATATATGCACGTAAGCCACACATGCACAGTCAAGTTTATCATTTTCAGTTCCAATTATTAGGAATTATAGCTTAAGTGTTTAAGACTTTAGAAATTTACTAATCATTCTGAGACAGTGTTTAACTCAGGACTGATATCATGAAAACATGCTAAGCATCATGAAAAGAGTGATAATAATCCCTAAGGGATCCAAATAATCGGCACAAAGCCCAACACATGGCGATCAGCCCAAATCATGATAACATCAAGTAGTTTTCAGTCAATCACGCAATACAATCAACAATCAGGACGGACCAAGTCATAATCCCCAACGGTGCTCTACCCCACGCTCATACCTGGCGTGCAAGTCACCATAATACAACACTATGATGTGCAAATCGGGGGTTTCAAACCCTCAGGATATCATTTACAAGTATTACTCACCTCGAACCGGTGAAATCTCTAGCTCGTGACACCATTGCCCCTCAATTCGGCCTCCACGTGCGTCGAATCTAACCAAAATCAGAGCGAATGCATTACAATATGCTAAGGGAACAATACCCAATCGAAAACAATCGAAAAATATCAAAAATCTCGAAACTAGCAAAACCTGAGCCCCGGGACCACTTCTAAAAAAATTACAAAATTCACATTATCGGACTCCTCGTCTCGCCACGAGTCTACCCATATAAAATTCATCAAAATCGGAGTCCATTTGACCCCTCAAATTCCAAGTTTACACTTTCTTAGGTTTCAAGCCCTAACCTCCATTTTTACCCCTTAAATCCTTGGATTTTCAGTGTTTAAATCCTTGTTTTTACACCATAACAACATTATTCGAGTCTATAAATTCATACCTGATGGAATCCCCTTCGAATCCTCTCGAAATCGCCCAAAATCGCCTCTTCCCGAAGTCAAAATATTTTCCTCAACCTCTGAAATTCGCGAACACTGTTTCATTAAAACCCTTCAGCAAATTTTCGCTTCTGCGGTCCCGCTGCTGCGGCCATGTGACCGCTTATGCAGTTTCCCCTCAACCGCTTCTGCGATGAATTGTCCGCTTATGCGGACCCGCTTTTGCGGAAGGACTTCCGCTCCTGCAAAAATGCCAGGCCCCCTCGAGGATCGCTTCTGCGACACCATAGCCACATCTGCGGAACCGTTTATGCGGCTCCTTTTCCGCAGATGCGGAAATACCAGAAGCCAGATATACCAGACCTGCAACAAACATCCAACTTCACCATTTAACCACCCGAAATCACACCGAGGCCCCCAGGACCTCAGCCAAAAGCACAGACATGATCTAATACCCTATCCAAACTTGCTCGATTCATTAAAACACTATCTTTAACATCAGAATCCTCAATTTTCATCAAATCAAAGCCTAAGTTTCTTAAAAACTTCCGAAATGCACTTTCGATCAAAAACCTGACCAAACGATGTCCGAATGATCTGAAAATTTACAGACATATCCAAAATCACCTAACGAAGCTACTGCAACTATCGGAATTCCATTCCGACCCTCGGATCAAAATCTCACCTATCAACCGGAATTCGCCAAAATTCCAACTTCGCCAATTCAAGCCTAATTCTACACCGGAACTCCAAATTCAATTCCGATTTCACTCCTAAGTCAAAAATCATACTCCGAAGCTAACCAAATCATCGGAATTCACATCTGAGCCTTCTAACTATATAGTCAATTTTCAGTTGACTTTTCTAAAACAAGCTTCCTTCTAAGAGGCTAAGTGCCTTATTTTCAACTAAAACCAATTCAATGCTATCCGATTTATTCAAATACTGATATTGAAGCATAGAACAACATAATATGGGGAAAATAGGGCAGTAACTCACGTGACAACGGGCCGGGTCATCACAATGGTGATTCACCAATGACATTAGTTCGATTCACTTGTTTTGATCGACTCAGAGTAGGTGGTGATTTACCAATGACAGGAGATCGATTTTCTTCTTTTGATCGACTCAAAGTATGTGGTGATTCACCAGTTGAAGGAACTGCATTAACTACCTTTGAACGAATCCGGCTGCATGGTAATTGCCCAATTAAAGGCATTGAGTTCAATTCCTCTTCTGTAGGAATTATATCCAATACCTTAAAGTCACGATATCTTTGTTTAATACAAAAAAGTATATTATGAGAAAAAAAACTAATACATCAATATATTAACACAAAGACAAAACAAAAATAACTTACTTCATGAGTACTAAACATATAATAAAATTCGGGAAATTTAGGCTCTCCCACACATACATAACGTAACATCCTGGAGACCTGATGTGTATCAAGGTACTCATCCTCTCTTATATACCTCTACCGAATATTTGGGAAGCGCTCATAGAACCAAGCACATAACGGATATGGAAATCCACTAAGTTTATACTCAGTTGTATCGAATTTGTTCTGCTTGTCCAATGCATGTTTCAGTGAATAAATGAGTTTCTCATAAGCCACATTACCCCAAGTATATTCAGCACAAACCTTATCATCTTCAACAATAGATGCATACTCCTCCGCGACACATAACTCAGTATTTTTCCCAAACAGAATAGACTCTACAACAAGAATTTCCATAAGCTTAACTACATCATCATCACTCTCGCATACGTGTACATGATTCACAGAATTCTTTGGAATTTCATTGTTAGTCATAAAACTTCGAATATCCTTTAAAGTCACACCCTTGGACTTACCAAAATACCACTTCAGAAGATTGCTCTCTCGATTAATTGGTTTTTCAACATTATTGTTATGATCCGCAAACCACACATAATGTGAAAGTCTTCAAGGGTGAAGGAAGTATCATGCCCAAAAATCTTGAAACCAATGGAGTCTCGATCATTCGTGAATATTCGAGAAAGACACAGACAATACACCAACTTCATGTTGCATTGGAAATTCTCCATAGACATAATGTATCTAAATATACCATTATTAAGCTTATCCTGTTGAGTAGGAGTCAAGAAAGTTGCAATTAATTTCTTCAAATCATGGTTCCCCTTTTAGTAACCCTTAGAGTTAAACCAATATCCAAACTCAAAATATCTTTGTCCTGGTTTTGTAGGTGGAGGAGGATGGACATAAGGACCTTGGGGTATTACAGGTAGTCTAGGTGCTTTAGGGGCTTTGCCCTTTTTAGCTGCATTAGGATCTTTAAGTGCTTTAGGAGCCATCTGTTAAAAAAAAGTAAAAGAAACAAAAATAACATCAGGACATTATCAAAAAGATCGGTTAAAACTTCAATACCTAAGAAGGCTAAAGTTCGACAGGTATAAAACAAAAACTTCAGCTATAGAGCTGAAGTTCGACAGGTATAAAACAAAAACTTCAGCTATAAAGCTGAATCTCGACAGGTATAAAACAAAAACTTCAGCTCTAGAGCTGAAGTTCGACATTTATAAAAAAAATTCAGCTCTAGAGATGGACTTCACCAGTAACAAACACACAAACTTCACTCCTAAAGCTGGACTTCACCAGTTACAAACACAAAAACTTCAACTCCTAAATCACAACTTCACCAGTTACAAGCACAAAAACTTCAGCTCCTAAAGCTGAACTTCACCAGTTACAAGCACAAAACGTTCAACAAAAAAATATGCTATAATTTTTACAAAAAACAAAACACAAATTCAAATCCAAAAATAATGCCAAAACATGAAAAAAAAAACTTCAGCTCATATCTAAGATATCATTGAACTGTAGTATCATCTGTTTAACTCTCAAAATTTTTAAAAATTTGAACGTCTAATCACAGAAGAATTTATAGAATTTTCATTAACAACATAAACGCTTGTTCAAAATAACCTAAAAACACAATCGTAAAAGTAAAACTAATGCACTTATCAAACTAAACCCTAAGAAAATAATTTATCATAGATACATGACTATCAAAATCAAAATCAAAAATTAAATCATAAAATAAAACCCAAAAAATTAATGCAATGTACCTATGATTAAATCGTAATGTGGGAACAATGACGATTAGCAGTTGAAAAATCAAAGACAACGCCGAAAATCGTTTGATTTCAGAGAAGAACTTCAAAAAACGCGAATAACGGGAGAGAGAGAGATAGAGAAAGTAGAGGACCAGCGAATACTTCGAGGGAAAGTATTCTTTTTAATAAGGAAGGACAAAATGGTCTTTTTAAATGGCTTTTAACAAAAAAATAGGTGTGGGTGAAAACAGAAAGACAAAGTGGCTACAGGTTAAAAAGGGCGCCCAAATAGGGCGCCTCGTGCAATTTTTACTATTGCGTTCCATTAATTTATTGTATATCTATCTATATCTATATCTATTTATTTATACTATATTAAAAGCACAAAGGTCCTTAGCGAAATATCGTTCGCCTTTTTTACCCCTTTAAAATAGATTTTACATAGTACAAAATTGTCATTTAAGTCTTTCCCTATTATTTAAATGTTTTAAATCAACTAAACTTTTCCTTATTTAATGTATGTAAAAACTCCTGAACTTTAGAATTTTGAATGCAACAAAGAATTTGCTGTTATAAATAGAATTATATTTATGGTGAATGTCTATATTTAGATAGATTCTAAGGTTCATTGCTTGGTGGCTAAGTCACCCTCTCCCAATAAATAGAGGGTTCTATTCCATTGTAAATCATCCAATACCAATAAGAATCCTCTTTCTATACGTTTCTCTGCAATACTCTTGTTCTTCATTTATTATTTTATAACACGTTATCAGCACGAGACTCTAACTGTCACGACCCACTTCCACAATAGGTCATTAGGGCGCCTGACACCCTTGTTAGGCAAGCCATAGCGGAAAGATTACTAAAATTCTTATGCTGCTTCTAATTAGAAAGAAGTGGAATAAATACTTAACTTGGAATTTAAAACAGAAGAGGGAAATATTGTAAGTAATATAATTACACAACCCCAAAATAATCGTCTACTAAAGTGCGTGCCAGAACCTAGTGTCACAAGCTACAGGCAACTATTAGAATATACATCCAAAAGAAAATCATAGTGTCACACCTCCTTTTTCACTACACCCCTAAAGGGGGTAGAGAAAAGAGAGTTTTTTTCAATTAAAGCACAATCGAATCGAGATTATTTATTAAAGATTCAGAGTCTCCACTTGGGATATTTATAGTGTCCCAAGTCACCGGTTCAAAATCCCAATCGAGGAAAAGAATGACTCTGTTTAACAGTCCGCGAACCAGAAATCTGATTAAGGAATTCTGTTAACCCAAGAGAAGGTGTTAGGCATTCCCGAGTTCCGTGGTTCTAGCACGTTCGCTTAACTATTATATCCAGCTTAATTATCTGATTTTAAAATAATAGTTCCGTGGTTCTAGCACGTTCGCTTAACTATTATATCCAGCTTAATTATCTGATTTTAAAATAATTATGAATTGTGTATAAATTTTAACTTTTAACCGCTTTCATTATTATTTTATTTTAAAGAGAATTGCAACGTTATTAAAACACGTCTCGAGCCACGCTACATAAATGCACACGTGGTTTTTAACATATTTTAATATCGTTGAATTTTTGGATTTGAGCCACATAAATGTGCATCCAAATTTAGTAAAGTAGTATTATTAAACACGCTCCTAAAGCAACTACGCGTTTGCACTTTTGCGAGGTCCATGGAATTTGCTAAATGGCACGACTCGGAATCTAGGATCAATTCAAGATTAAATGAAATGATGGCCACTAGATTGTTATTATTATAATTTTTTTTTGCATGGCACACCTCAATCTACTCTAATTTTCAGAAGAGAGTATTAGTCACATTTGAAGGGTCATAGACTATGTTTTGCCTAATATAGCATACCTCCAATCTACCCTTTAAAAGAATACCTAATTAATTAAGGACAAGGTTTAAGGAGATTACAATCATTCCAAAATGGAGGCAGACTTGATCCATTTAATTAAATAGACTGCCTAAAGTGGAAATCGCTAAAAATGACCATGGTAAGCCAGGTTCAATTGGACTTGAAGCAAGCCCAATGCCAACGGAGCGGGTCCAAATTGAACGAGAAAAAAGGAAGAATGTTATGTTCAAGCAATCACATAAGGGAAGTGTTTAATTTAAAGAAAGATGCCTTTACAACTGATTTCAAATCTGCAGATTCTTACTTGAATTAAATGACCATAAAACTAAAACACCTAGTGTCCACAGAATGTTTATGCAAACAAACATGTAATCCTATAATCAATTCTCATGTTCTCACAATATTTCCCAAATTTCTAATTTAAACTAATATTCAAACAAAATAGCAAAACTTTGAAGTACTGGAAGGAATCATATTACTATAGGTTAAACTCTGGGTTAATTCTACTGTAACGATCCGACCGATCGTTTTGAGCTCTAGAGCGTCGTTCAGTAGTTGGAAGTCATGAACAACTTTATTTCAGGTATATTGACTTTTGCGTATGGTCAGAATTGAATATCGGGAAATTCGGAGTCAAATTGAAAAGAAAATTTTCATTGCGGCAGCCTTAAGTTGACGAAAATGGCTAAGATTGAAATTTTGAGTAAACGACCTCAGAATCGGGATCTGAAAGTTCTAACATGTTCGTATGATGATTTTGGACTTGGGCGCATGTCCGGATTTGGTTTTGGATAACCCATGAGCATTTCAGCGTATATTGTGGAAGTTAGTATTATAGAAGAATTTCATAAATTTGGGTTAGAAGGTATTTCAATGATATATATGTCTGTTTGGGATTTCGAGTCTGGGAATAGCTCCGTATGGTGATTCTGGAGTTGGGAGCACGATCGGAAGTGAATTTGAAGTCATTTGGCTAAATATAGAAATTTGAAGGTTTTTGAGAAAATTCGACCGGAAGTGGAAATTTTGATATCGGGGTCGGAATGCGATTCCGAAAGTTGGGGAAAGTCCGTAATGTCGAATGTGACTTGTGTGCAAAATTTGAGGTTATTTGGACTAGTTTTGACGTGTTTCAGCATCGGATGTGAAAGTTAGAAGTTTCAAAGTTCATAGGCTTGAATCCGAGGTGAATTTAGTATTTTTGTGTTGTTTTTGGGTATTCCGAAGGTTAGAACAAGTTTGAATAATATTGTGGGACATGTTGATATAATTGGTTAAGGTCCCGAGGGCCTTGGGTGGATTTCGGAAGGTTAACGGAATGAAATTCGGACTAAAAAGAAAAGAAAAAGCTGCAGAAATTTCTGCTGCAATTTTCTGCAGCTCTTTGGACAGCAATCGTGGAGCGTACTTCGGAGGCCTATATCTTTTTATCTACAAGGAATTTTGAGATGATTCAAAAATGAAATTTGTATACCTTTGTGTCTAGTTTCCATAAAGCTAAAGATATCGTAATATGGACTTTTGTAGTGAAAGTTATGATTTATTGAAAATGACTGGTGGAGCAGTTTCTCCAGAATTTTCTGATTTCATGGAGCCTATTTTAGAAGCTCATATCTCGGGATATATAAAGAGTTATATGGCGTAAAACCTATTAAATTAAAGATCTTCGAGTCTAGTTTCTAAATCTTCAAACCGTTTGTCATTTGGATATTTATACAAGATGTTATGGGTGTCTAGGGTTATTGTTATGGCTTGACACAGTTTGTTTGGACCTATACAGTATGTGTATGTGAGATTCGGGTTTTGAAAAGAATTCTGGATGTTAGAAATTGAGCTCCAAGGATTTTGGGGTAAGGTTAAAGTAATGTTTATTATTCACTACAATGGGTTTAATGTGTTTCGGAATAACTGATTTCAATTTTTTTATGAATTATATGCCCTACCGGTATGAGGGTTCGTTATGTGCTATAAAAAATATTTATGAAATTTATTGAGAAGAAGAAATAAAGGAAATTGAAAACTGTAGTTGGCACAATGTGAAATATTTAAATCGGGCTGCAAGCCGCGGTGGAGGTTATGTAAGGACGAGGTCCTTGTGGTGAATATTTATGAGTTTAAAGTTTCCCTTTGTAAAGTTTAATTCGTACGATAATATTAAAAGGGAGTCATGCCAGTTAGGTTGATTTGATAATTCTTGTATATTTTATGTTCATATTCAGCCATTTTTGTACTGTAAACATTGAGTTTTAGCTTATGAGATGAGTTCCCATGTGGCGTTAAATGTGACTCATTAATCCGAGTAATTAATAATGAGGTCTTCATGCCTCACATTCTGTTGTCAGTATTGTGAAAATTTGAAATGAGGTGGTGATTAATATGAGATTTATTGATAATGATGGAATTATTTATGAACAACTATTAAGACCAGAAATATGGTTATGATCATACAAATGATGCGTTTCATGTGAATATATCATTGTGTTAATGTCGTGCTTGTAATGCGGAGATTAGTGTTATTGATATACTTGTGGTACTTGTTGTGTTGTGGACATGCTGTTAGGAGTTGTTTTGGTATTTCTCTGACAGGTGGATAGGCCCAATTACAAAGGAGACTCTGTCGAAATATTTGAAAAATCTGGGAGTTAGTCAAATTTTGGGGACTTAAGAAAGTTGAAATTTTGGAAGAATATATAAGATCTATATGAAGTCGTTCGGTTCATTTGGTTGTGGATTGTGGGGTGTTGTCCCGTCTATGGTGGTAGTTCTT
>MU739958.1:223885-233917 GCA_026770625.1 Nicotiana glauca
CATAAAACCATACTCTCAGTCATGTTTTCAACTGTTAAAAATGTTATAAGAACTATATTTTTGAACATGAATATTGAATGAAAAGTATATGAGGGCGAAGATCCCTATAACTTGTTATGCCCGAGAGGCTGTGCATTACTTGACTGAGATGGGTCAAGGACCCGATAGTGAGGATGTTTATACTTGATATGGATCGGGCTCCATGCCGCATCAATGATATATTGATATGGATCGGGCTGCACGCCGCAACAGTGATATATTGATATGGATCGGGCTGCACGCCGTAGCAGTGATATATTGATACGGATCGGGCTGCACGCCGCAATAGTGATATATTAATATTGAGGCCGAGAGCCTGTTTGATGCCACGAGATGGCTAATATTGCACTTGGGCTGTAGGAGCCCCTTCGGAGTCTGTACACAACCCCAGTGAGCGCCATCGACGATAAATAAATGGAGCGGGCTGCACGCCGCAGCGGGTACTAGAGTGTACCGTCATTTGCATTGCATTGCACTCATGCATTTGTTCCTTATCTGCATTATCTGCCATAATAATTATGTGCTCTTATATTATTGTTTGGTTGCTGCATACCGTTCTGAGCCTGAGGGGCTGATACTGTTCTGAGATACTGATATTGAGCCCGAGAGGCTGATGTTGTACCTTGTGAGTTGGGAGTGAGCCCGAGAGGCTGATGTTGCACTTTATGAGTTAGTAGTGAGCCCGCGAGGCTGATACTGTACTGAGAGGTTGATATTGAGCCCGAGGGGCAGATTTCTGATTATTTCTTACTTGTTGAAATTATTTTCGCAACTATTGAAAGGATCATTTTCAAAAAGAGGTTTTAAACTGAGCCAAGATATTTCTAAAGATTTCACAGTTTTCACTGATTTTCTCAATTGAAGGGTTTTTCTCTACTTCTATACATCATGGCAATATGTTTTACGTGATTTCTTACCGCTCAGTTGTTATTTACTTTTATTACTCACTAGGTTGGAGTACTCACTTTACTCCCTGTATCTCGCGTGCAGCTGCAGGTATTGATCACTCGGTAGCGGGATATTAGCTGATTGAAGGTATTACTATTGTAGCTGAGCAAGGTGACTGCCAGCGTTCGCGGCACCGGATATTGTATTTAGAATTTCAAAATTTAATTTTGTATATTATTGGCCCTGTAGTTGTGTTCAGTTTTTCTTTATATGCTCGTGACTTGTGACACTCCGATCGGGTTATGTTGGGCTGTAAAAACTGGTTATTATTGTCGTTAAGCTGTATTTATCTATTCATTTATATTTAATAATTGTTAAAGAGACAATTTGGGTTAGTTGGCTGGCCTTGTCTTCACGAGAGGTGCCATCACGACCGTGTTAGGAAATTGGGTCGTGACATCTACACCTCATGAATAATAGGCGTTCGATTATCACAGCTTGATCAAAATATTATAGAACTAACAGATTCACGCACACTAGACCAATGATAGGACCTGATAGTATCCTCAACTATCCAGAACTACAAACTAAATCATATTGCTGAGATTAACAAATACATAGTTCTTCAGTGAACTTAAACACTCATCACTTAAGGAAATTAAGGTGAGGGAGGGATGAATTAAGAGTCAACATACAAATCATTTCGAGTAATAGTTACAAATCGATTATAAACCTAAATTAAACAAAAGGGGTGCAGTAAGCAAAGCAAAACAAATCTTATTGCAAACTGAACAGACTCTCATGCTTCAACATCTTCGCATCAATTCATTTTCACCAATTTTCATTTCACAACCAACATGGTTATAAGAGGTGTACATGGAAATGGAAATAAATAGAATCGAAGTAGTTAGCCATAGAATAGGGGTTAGCAACAGCAGTAGAGCAGAGGAACTGCTCTCTAATTCGATGGAACAGTGATTTAATAGCTCAAACCCAGCAAACTTCAGATGCAATAAACCAGTAAATACCATATATGACCTCGATGACCAAACTCAAGCCATCTCAAAGTCCAGAACAAGAAAAAAAAAATGATCCAGGGGAAGGAAATTTCAACTTGTAAAGCCAAATATCAATGAAATAGTAATTCCAGCCTGTCTTTCTGTATTTTCCTCTTTTTTCCCTCAAATGTTCTCAATGTATATTCTATATATTAGTGTATATCCGAATGTCTATCAGAATACTCAATGCTCTCAACCTCTATCTTTCTTAAGGTCTGAATCCTGTATTTAAAGACTAGAACTAGTCCTCTTTTTTTCAAACCTTGCACTTTTCAGCCTGTATATTCCCTTCCCATGTGCACCTTAAACCTTTTATTATTAAACACATGCTTGTTTCTGATTTCCCACTAATAAAGACACCAGACAGGGTGTATTTTTGCACTACTGGCCCTCTTTTTTTATTAAACAAATCATTAGTGTAGTGGTCCATTGATATTCAACTGGAAGACCACTAAAACTGAATAATTTTCAGGTTTTAATTCCCAAAATACCCCCTGAAACCCCTGTTAATCACCCTTTGAAGTCGGGAAACTTCCGGGTCTAATTGCCCCAAGTTAATGGGCCAGGTAAACCCAATTCAGTTATTTCCTAGACGGTTCAATCTTTAAAAACCAACAAAGATCCAAATGGAAAAAATGAAACAACTTTAATCTTTCAACGAAATTAGCATGAAATGATTCAAAAAATACTATTATGTGAGATTAACCTACTGAGCAATAAAACAAAAACTAAACGGCATCAACAAACAAACTTTTAATTCGGAAGATAAGCTAACTAAAAAAAACATAGAATATAAACCATAAAATAAACATTCTAAACAAAGAAAGGAGTAGAAAGAGATAATAAAAAAAATGGGATAACTAAAAGAAAATCAAGAAACTTACCTCTAAATGTTCCAACACTGTCCCGAATTAAACTTCGATTTTCCTTGAATTTGTGGTCGGGATAGTCCTTAATCGAGTGTTCTTGAATAAGAACACCCAACTAAGGTCGATCTCGACCTCAAACCTTTATGTACTCAATGTTTTGGAGTTTGGGATTTTAGGGTTCATTTCTGATCTAATATTCGAGAAGTTCGAACAACATTCGAGGGAAACTAAGCATGGATTTGGGGTGAGGGTGATGAGGTGGTTATAAGGTGTGATTTTGGTATCGATTGGGTAAGCTAGGGTTTTTAACTACACTTCAGTTGAAGATTCGAGATGTTTGGCTATGATTCGAAGGGAAGTGTTTGAATATTTGGAATAGGGAGGTTGAGGCGAGGCTAGGGTGTCAATTTGGCGGCCATCAAAGGTTGTCCGCCGCCGTGAGGCGATTCCCGGCAGCGGTTTACGGCGAGGGTCGATGGTAAGTTCCTAAGGTCTCTAGGGTGTGGAGACGACGAGATTGGGAGGGGGGGTTTGGCTGGGGGGAGGCAGGGTCTATTTTGGAAATATATATATGAAATGGTGGAATGAATCCAAGCCGTTCGATCTGATGAGATCAACGATTTGGATCATTTCATTAACGAAATTGATGTCATTTTGTTATCCTCAAGATTCGGTCGGTCTTTGGATGGGAACGGGTCGGGTTATGGGGCTAGGTTCTGGAACGTTCGATCAGACCGATTCAACGGTCCAAATTGAAATACATCCAAACGACGTCGTTTGGGGTGGCAATGTGGCCGGACCGGGTAGGGGGATGGGTTTGGGCTGGACTGGGGTGGGGTTTTCTGGTGTATTGATTTTGGGCTCCTTGATTTAACATGATTTTGGCCCAATCTGATTTTCTCTCTTTTATTCCTTTCCACTTTTATTTCAAAAAATATTTTAAAAACTAAAATAAAACCTTAATTAATCCCTAAACCAAATTATTACTTGGTTATTTCTAAATAATAATTTTCGCAAAATAATTAAGTACCAAATCACTCAAGTAACACAAAAATGCAAAGTACATTATTTTTTTTATGTTTTTCTTCATTTTATAAAAATAAGTAATTTACTATTTAATTCAAAATTATAAACTTAAATCCTAAATGTAAATGCAATCTATTTTTGTATTTTCTTGTTAATTGATCAAATAAATATGTACAGACAAATGCAAACAATAAAAGAAAAATACCACAAAAATCCACAAAGTTGCAAACAACACAAAAATTATTTTGTTTTGAATTTTTGGGAGTAATTCTCATAGGGAAAAAATCACGTGCTCACAGCTGCCCCTCTTTGCTCGGAAACATGAAGAGTTTTCGTGCAAAGATAAAGTGAGCGCATACGAGCGATTTTTTCCCGTTTCAAATACTCCGTGGGAAGTAATTTTTGAAAGATTTGACCGAACCTCTGCTTCAAAGGTTTCCTACATATCCTTCGCTAAAAAGGAATCAGGTCAATGTAGTTCGGAAAGTTTTGGTAGCTGGGACTACCATGAATATATGATTTACTGTTGCTGCTACTTGCTAACCATGGTGAAGGAATGCCCCAACAATGATATGATTGAGGCAATGATACAACAGACCTTCTACCGGGGCATCAACACAATGAATCAATGCGTAGTGAACTAACTTGCTGGGGGTAACTTCATGAAGCTGCCTTATGATGAAGCTTGTGCCATTCTTGACGAGATAGCTGGCACGTCCTCCGCTTGGCAAAGTAGAGCCAATGTGCCATAGGGTGACCCCACGGTCACTCACTTTCACAAAGAGCTACATGACCATGGGCAGGCTATAACAGAACTTACAACAACAATGAACCCACTAGCAAAGGCACAGTTGCAACAAGTTAAAAATCCTCGCCAAGTGAATGCCATGGAAGGTGTCAACATGCTAGTGAACAATAGAAGACAAAGAGGTCAACAAAACTAAGGGAGTTTGGATCAATTTGACAATAATTGTGGTGGATTCCAAGATGACGGTTATGATGGGCAGAATGAAGAGGTACAATACGTGAATAATTATCAAGGCCAAAGGGGTAATTCTTCTAACTAACAACAACAATGGAGATCCCAAGGCAATTGGGGTAACCAACAACTAGGCAACAACAATTGGAATAATCAACAACAATTGGGGAACCAATAATCAAAATCCAAATTGGGGCAATCAAAACAACAATCAGAATAATCAAGGAAACTGGGGTAACAACAACAATTAGGGTGGAAACAACAACCAGGGTGGATGGAACAACAACAACCAGGGAAATCAGGGGCAAGGCTTTAAAAGGCCCCCAATGTATCAACAACCGAGCAATCTACCGCCTTTTCCATCCCAGGGTCCTACTTCTTCCAAAAATGACATGGGAAGAATTGAAATGATGTTTGAACAGATGATGAAAAAGAATGCTGACTCCGATGCGCAGTTGGCATCTCACAACACTTCAATTAGAAATTTGGAGGTTCAGCTAGGCCAAATCTCACAGTCCTTGAATACTTGCCCTAAGGGGGCTCTACCGAATGATACGGTAGTTAACCCAAAGGGTGGGAACAATCATGTTATGGCGGTCACTACAAGGAGTGGACGAGGAGGTGATGTGAATGCCTCCAAACAAAAGCAAATTTTAAGTGATGAAGTTGAGTTGCAAGAAAATGAAGTTCCTTTGGTGGTTGAGAATGTGATTGATGAAAATGTGAATGAAGAAGTTAGGATTGATATTCAAGATGCCGAGGTGAAAACACAGAATGACGTGATCCTATCTAGGGAATACGTAATAGACATATCGAAGCCGGTTGTGCCAAAAGCCAAGGCACCCTTGCCTAGGCCACCTCCACCTTATCCTCAGAGGTTAGCAAAGAAGAAAAATGAGAATCAATTCAAAAAGTTCATTGACATGATGAAGATCTTATCCATTAATGTGCCTTTGGTGGAGGCTTTAGAGCAAATTCCTGGCTATACTAAATTCATGAAAGATTTGGTGACGAAGAAAAGATCCATGGATTGTGAAACTATCAAGATGACCCACCAAGTTAGTGCTATAGTACATTTAATGGCTCTGAAGTTGGAGGATCCCGGTGCTTTCACCATTCCTTGCACTATTGGGAGTGCAGACTTTGCCAAAGCTCTATGTGATTAGGGGGAGAGTATCAACTTGATGCCCTACTCAGTTTTCAAGACTTTGGTATTGGGCAACCGAGGCCGACTTCCATGAGATTGCAAATGGTGGATAGATTGATAAAGAGACCATTGGGTATTATTGATGATGTGCTTGTCCGGGTGGACAAATTTATCTTGTCAGCTGATTTTGTGATCTTGGATTGTGAGGTAGATTATGAAGTTCCAATCATATTGGGGAGACCTTTCCTTGCTACGGGGAAGGCCTTAGTTGATGTGGAAGTAGGGGAACTCACCTTCCGAGTGGGTGATGAAAAAGTGGTCTTTCATGTGTGCAAGTCAATGAAGCATCCCAATTGTACCGAAATGTGCTCATTTGTGGATCTTGTCACGGCTGTGATAATTGATGATACTAGTGCAGTGATCAATGTGGAGGACCCTCTAGAGGCCGTATTGTTGAATCTTGCTGTCAATGATGATGAGGGCCGAGTGGAGTGCGTGTATGATTTACATGGAATGGGCTCTTGTTCTTATGAGCCTAGGAAGCTATCCTTGGATCTTGAAAATAGAAAGACTCCACCAACCAAGCCTTCAATTGAGGAGCCTCCGGTGTTGGAGTTGAAGCCATTGCCTCCACATCTTAGGTATGAATTCTTAGGCCCTCGTTCAACTTTGCCAGTTATTCTTTCCTCTTGTCTTACTAACATGCAGGTAGATGCCACATTGGCGGTGCTCAAAAATTAGAAGAAGGCAATTGGATGGACTTTAGCTGATATTTGGGGAATAAGCCTCGCATTCTGTATGCACAAGATTATTCTTGAAGATGATGCAAAACCCTCATTGGAACATCAAAAGAGGTTGAACGAGGCAATGCAAGAAGTTGTGAAAAGGGAGGTGATCAAGTGGTTAGATTCCGAGGTTGTGTACCCCATCTTTGACAGCTCGTGGACTTCACCAATGCAGTGTGTACCGAAGAAGGGTGGTATGATCGTGGTGACCAATGCTTAAAATGAACTAATTCCAACCCGGACAATTACCGGATGGAGGGTGCATGGACTACCGCAAGCTAAACAAGGTGACCCGCAAGGATCACTTCCCATTACCTTTCTGTCACGTCCCAAAAATCGAGGAGTGCGACCGGCACTCAACCGAGTAAACCCGACTGAGCAAGCCTGTTAGGTTTCATTCTACCCAAACTAATTCATGAATGACTTTGCTAATCATACTTAGTAAGTATTTCATTAACAACTTCCAATTCATTTTCATTAGCAGCTTAAAACATAATTATCAAAATATTACAAGTTTTATAAATCTTTGCCAAATATCAATATTTTTACTTTAAGTCCAATACCCGACACTACCCACAACCTATCTACGGAGCCTCTAAATACAACTGAAGAATAATATGAAAATGCTGGAAACAAGGCTCCGGCTATACCTCAAATACAAAGTACATGATAAATAGATGAAACAGTCTCTGAAATGAAATGGGGCCCACCAACTCATCTGAAAGGATGACGCGACACTAGCTGCGACCAACACTGCCTGCTATAGAAACACCTACATCCATTTAAAAATGTAGCCCCCCGGCAAAAGGGACGTTAGTGCCATCGAATAGCACTAGTTTGTATGACTAAACACCATCTAGTTAGAAAGAACTTTCATACAAGAATAAAGAAATCATAAGGATTCAACAAAAGCTTTAAACAATCACCACATCATCAGATAGAAGGACTCATATAGCTTTCACATAATTTCCATACTTCTAGGTTTGGACATTTCAAAACTTTTCATCATCGTTCACAATAATTCACAATGCCACTGTTCATAATACCATTGTTCACAATATGTACATCATAACCAACTCCCAATTTCAATCATAATTTTTGTGCCAATATATATATATATATATATATATACATATTCCACCGCTATCTTGAGCGGAGTACGATCTCTGCCCGATCGGCTAGGCCGTCTTATTTGAGACATGTACCTCAATCACAATTTCATTGTCACTTTCATATCTCAATATCAGCATAATACCACCATGTGTGCGGCATGGCATCTGATCACGGCCCGATCGGCTAGGCCATCTTACCAAGGCATTTTTCCTTTTCCATCAATCATCTCATTTCAATATTTATTTCACATATCAATTCATCGACACTTTGGGCCACAATCATTACATCACACTTGGTACTTGGCCGCATTTCATAATTCGAGTTCTTTTCACATAGTTCACATCAATATCAATCTCAACAACAAGCCATTCAATTTAAGAGGTCAAGTACACATGAGAGGAAACATGAATCATGGTCATATAGAATATTTCAGAAATAATACACCTCAAGTTCATTAGCAATGGAACTTCAAAACAATGGATTCTTCCAAAAAGGAGGGACACATCAAATCATAATAGAAATACACATCAAGTCATAAACAAGCAATAACACCAATTATTCCTAAATTACTCCTTTTCAATCACTCGATATACAATTTAAACATCGGTGTATGTAACAACTCGGATCACATTGGAGGTACTTATAAGGCAAATCATTATCAATATAAAATAATCATACAATTTTCATATCCTGTTTCCATAGCCTTTAGTTTGGGGCATTTCACACTATTCATCATTTGTTCACAATACCACCGCTATCTTGAGCGGAGTTTGATCTCGACCCGATCGGCTAGGTCGCCTCATTTGAGACATATACTTCAATCACAATCTCATTTTCCCTTTTTCCGGAATTTATTCACAATACCACTGCTATCTTGAACAGAGTCCGATCTCGGCCCGATCGGCTAGGCCGCCTTACCAAGGCATTGTTCCCCTCTTATTAATCAATTTGTTTCACATATATTATCTCATAGGCACTTGGGGCCACAACTTATGTCATCATTCTTAATTTCAATATTAGCTTTGCCATTTAGGACAATATATGCACACAAGAGCAATTTAAGTTTTAAGCATAGATAAGACTTCACGTAGATGGCACAACAATGCAACTTCAATCTAAATTTAAGGTCTAAGAATTTCAATACATAATTCATATCTTTGGCCCTTTCAAGTTATCAATATAGCCCGTTGATCATGTTGAGACACATCTTTCACGCATATAAGGTTACAACACCAATTCATATAAAATAACAATCGATATAATAATTCAACTTTAATCTTACCATATTCACACAAACACCGATGAAGCTCAATTTCTAAAAGACGTGGTTTTAGCCATACATACCTTGTTTAAGCTTTCCTTAAGTTACTACGACATTCCAAAAATTTTAGCAATCCCAATCTAGTTTGAGACATAACAAAATTTCATACAAATTAGGAAGGCATTCATGGTCTCAGCTCATTTGAGCATTTTATCAAATACTAGTTGAGCATCTTGATTTCAAAGCTCTTTTACAAGATTTCCTTCATTCTCCAACCCAATCTTTACTTATTTATGTTAAAAAATATTTCCACAAACCTAATTTGTACAAGCATTTATACATAATGCTATTACACCCAAGAATAATACCTTAATAATCCCATATTGTACCCAAAACTCAAAATTAAAGTCTAGGGTATGGAACCTTACTTCTTAGATGAAGAACTTGTGATTAAGTTCCTTGATTCTTGAAGATTGATGCAAGTTTGGATGATTTGAACGTTGGGTTCCTCCTTCTCTCTCTAAAATTCTCTCACCTCTCTCTAACATCAGTAGAGAATGACCCCAAATGAATCCCCACAGACTATATATTAAAATGGGGTTGGGTTATGAAAATAGGAAGATAACCCTCCGAATTAGGGTCTGCGGTTGCATAATGGACCGCAGAATGGGTATGCGGGCCGCAAACGTGTCGCAAAACTCGGTGCCCAAAACTGGGCTACACTGGTCCAGTTTACGACCAGATTTGCGATCGCAAATCTAGTATGTGGACCGCATAATGGTTTTGCGATTGCATATCTGACACATGATCGCATTTTTCCAGCCTTTGGTAATTTGATCATAACTTTGTGTAGGAATGTCCAAATGA
>MU739958.1:247779-265746 GCA_026770625.1 Nicotiana glauca
TGCTTAAAATGTAATGAAGCTAAAATGACAAATCATATCAGAATCTTCAATTTTTCATTTCATTTTCCAGCAGAAGAGCTACATAAGACTGAGTTTCACGATAAGTACCTGGAAACAGTATAAAAATGAAGAAGAAAGGGTCAGCAAGGCAACGATTGAATCAGCAGCAGTAACAAATAGCTCTTAGCAGTATTGAATAACCGACAGCCCAGAAAGTTTTTAAAAAGACCAAATAGAATCAATAGATCTACTCAAATCGGCACCAAATTAACCACATAGACTCGAAAATGAACACAAAACCCCTCTGAAATTTCCAGCAGGCAGAAACTCGACTCAAACTAACCTAATTATACCCGAAATCACTTGAAATCATCTCAAAACAACTCTGGATACTTCAGCAATCAAACATTGAGCAAAAGATGTGAATTAATTGGACAGAAATCAAAATTATCCTACAACTCTTAAATGAAACAGTGCATTTTTGGATTTTTTGAAGATTTTGGATTGTTTTTGATTTTTTCTTCTGAAGAAAGCTAAGATCTAAAGGAATTTGAATCTGAAATTTGAATTCCAGATCTGAAACTGGAAGAGTATTGTTTTGGGGGGAATTTTGGTAGCCAAAACTTCTGGGAATTTTCAGGGGTGTCTGTCTCTGTTGTTAGAATGTGTCTAACTCTTATTCTCTCTGTTTCCTTTTTTGGACTCTATTTTCAGAATCTCTTTCTCTATTCTATTTTTCTTCCCCCCAAGTGTTCTTTTCAATGTCTCTCTTTCTTATCAGAATGTTTTCAATGTTTCTGTCTCTGTATCTTCAGCTCTCTCCCAATCTGTTCAGCCCCCTTATCTTCTGTGTGTCTTTTTCTTTTTGTATCTCTATCTTTTAATAGGTATTTAGTTAGTGCATTCTCCATTATCACCTTATCTTTTCAATTCTTAATTGTCCACCTATCTTAGTGTTATTATTAAAATCAGTAGTGCACAATCCATTATCAATTCATCTTTTATTTCTTAAATCCCACTAACTTAGTGCTTATTAACTAATATACCTAGTGTACACCTTACCCAAGTTAGCAGCCCCTAAGTGAACCCCTAACTTCCTATTGATTCTGAATATCTACAAACACACAAGCAGAAAACAAACAAGCTAAAACCTTCAGATAGATTGAAAATAAATGAACTTCGGAGTTAAGAATATATCTAACAAACTAGTCAATCATATTACCTAATGAAGAATCAGTTCATTATAAGAATTCTAAATGGAATATTCAGGAGAGCTAGAAAATTAATCACATGTCAGAACTTATTAGCGTAGGTTTCGACCAATTCAATTGAACCTTAAATTAAACTGACTTTTCTCATATGATTATGCAGGTGAATAATTATCAGACTTATGAACAGAAATACTAAAAAAGACAAAAAAGAAAGAAAGAAGGCGAGTAAAAGATGAAACCAACACTAAACGAACAATAATAAAGGGAAACTTACTCGTTAAATCTGAAATAGGTACTGATATTCCAACTCACTCCAGGATAATGATAATCGCTTGTTCCTTTTCAAGAACCCGCGACCATTATTATATTGTGGTAATTTGGCCTTGAAAACTCAAGTCACGACTTGGCAAACGATTTCGAGAATAAACAATTAGGGTTCAGATTTTAGATTCAATATTCGAGAGGTTCTAGTAATATTCGAAGGAAAATAATGGTGGATTAAGGATGAGGGGGTTAAAGAGGTTCAGGGGTGTGATTTTAGGGCTGAACGGAGACGGCGCCGCCACCGGAGAAACTGTGGAAGTGCTAGGGTTCTTATGTTCAAATGGACATTCGAGATACCTGGGCCAGATTTGAACAAAACTGGGGTGTGATTTGGGACGAGGGAGGTCAGGCGGAGTTGGGGTGTGAACTTGGGACTGGTTGGGTAGTTTTAGGGTTTTGCTCGAACCTTCGATTGAAGATTCGAGACGGCCTGGGATGATTCGAGGCAAGATGAGTGTAGCATGAAGACGAGGAGGTTGAGGTGGTCCAGTAGTGTAAAACTGGAGGCCATTGGTGACTGACCGCCGCCGTGGGCGATTTCCGGCAGGCGGTCAGCGGCGAAGTGAGGCGGAGGGATTTTTGGTCTCTGAGGGTTAGAGACGTTAGAGAGGGGGGTTTGGCTTGGGGGGGGGGGACTGGGTGGGTTTGGCAGTTATATACGGGATGGGGGATTTGATCCTGGCCGTTGGATCAATTAAGATCAACGACCTGGATCAGCTGATTAATTGGAACGACGTTGTTTCGATTTCTTTGAGACCGAATTGGTCTTAGGTGGAAATGGATCGGGGCGTGGGGGTGAGTTGTAACCGTTGGATCAAATGCAGATCAACGGCTTGGATGGGGACGCTTTAAACGACGCCGTTTGGTTGATGTTGGGGCTGAACTGGATCGTTGATCAAGTGAGATCAACGGCCCAGATTATCCTGATCAAAATGCCGTCATTTGGCTGGGGTTAATGCCAGACCACTTGGACCGGATAAGGGCAGAAATTTGGGCCTGGTTTTGCTCAAAAATGACAACGGCCCAGTCCGATTTTCATCTCATTTTTTCCATTTGTCTCTTTTCTATTCTTCAAATTAAAAACCTAAAAATCCTAATTTAAATTGTAAAACCAAAATCAACTTGCCAAAATACTAATTAGCTTCTAATAATTATTATCACACATAATTTAAATACCAATTAAAAATAGAATCACACAATTTGACATTAAATGCTAAAAATGCAAAGTACGTATTTTTGTGATTTTTTCATTTTTGTAAAACAAACTTAATTACTTCTAAATGTAGAATTGAATCCTAGATGCAAATGCGACATATTTTTGTATTTTATATTAATTTAAACAAATAGACATGCACAGATAAATGCAAACAATAAAAGAAAAAAATAATAAAAAATCCACAAAATCACTCACGACATAAAACTATTTATTTCGCATTTTTTTTGGGAGTAATTCTCGTATAGGGCAAAAATCACGTGCTCACATGTACCTGAGGGACTTAGAGGTGGACAAGCAGAAGTTTGATATGAATATGAAGCCAAAGGCACCGTTCTCCTGGTACAGCCTGCAGGGTGATGACAACCCTAAAGGAAAGCACTACAAGAGAAAAGCCACTAATTAAACTAGCCAGTCTGAAGAGCCAATAGTGGTAGTGGCTCCTACTCAACCTCCTTCCGCCTCAGCAGACATGGCTCCAAGTCCATCCAATTCTACAGTTCCAGAGATACCCTCTACCACTGTATACACATTGACTTCCCACCGTCTAATCCAAGCCCTCACCAACATCAACAACTAGATGCAGACAACTTCTTCTAAGCTGTCTGTACTATCTAATAGGGTGACAACCCAGGCAGTACCTCCTCCTCCACAGGTCCCACAGTCCATTGAGGACACTCTCAAGGAGCTTCTGGACAACCAGAAGAAGCTCCTAGAGAACCAGAAATTGATCACGGAGGCTATTAATTCATATGGAAAGGCACTAAAGGAGCTTGCAAAGGAGGCGAAGAAAATGAGGAAGACTCGGGCTTCAAAAGAGTCGGTGAAGGAGATCAGGGTAGAGGTTTCTAGGATGAAGGCGAATCACCTGCCTTTAGATTTTTTATCACCAGCAACCCAGCCCCAGCCAGAGCAGGAGTTAGAGAGGCCTCCCAAGAGGAAGAGGGTGCTTCCCCGTTCTGATAATGCAGTCATTCAGTTGGAGGACCCGCAGGGAGATTCTTCCAGCCAGCCCCAGGACTTAGTCCAGGTCGAGGCCCAGGTCCCAGCAGAGCCACAGGTCACAGGGAGCCAATCACATGTTCCCGAGCAGATAGAGGACCCAGGGACCCAGACTCTGGATCCCATGCAGACGGAGGACCCATAGGGAGTTTCTTTTTCCTATCTTCTCTATTTTTGTGCTTATTTTGGTTAGTTGGCATTGAGGACAATGCCAGCTTTCATTTAAGGGGGTAGCCCTATTTGGATATTTGGATGACTGTACATATGACAGTATTTTATAATTTCCTTCCTTTTTTAAAAAATATTTTATATGTATATAATTTTAGCATTTCATTGCACTTTTCGTACTTTTTACTTTGGGTATGTATATAAAGTTACATTATTATTATATATGCATTCTCCCTATTGTATATTCGTCTAAATCCCCTATTGTACATATTCATTTTACTTTTTGCATTTCTCCTTTCTTAGCTTCTTATTTTATGTTCGTAGCTTCTTGTTTTGAGCTTTTACAATAAGCCTTTGGTTTTCTTAATGCAACGGTTCTTTCCAAAGGTGGAATTTGTGTGAACCGGGTGGCTCTTCCCGATGTTGGATGGCATGACAACCTTCTTAAGGGTTGATTCTGTTTTTCTTTTTGTTTTTAGTAGTTATTTGGTAAGGGTGCCTCAAACAAAGCTTCACTTGGGCCTAACACATTTTTTCTTTGATCCCATGGTCAAAAACTAATCGTTGTGTGTAGGATGGTGAAAGTTGTGACCTTAAGACTCTTGTGTTGGCCGATAATCGTCAAGTGGTTTTTCGGGACCATTGTGTTTTTCAAATATTATCTAAGGTTGTTGTGGGCCCCGAACTCCGTGTCTTTAGCAATCCTAAAGCTTGTGTGGTGAGAATTTGAATTGCAAGTCCAAGTCCCGAGCCATTGGTCTAGAACTTGCCCTGAATGTTTGTCTATGCAAAATCCTAAGTGTAATTTGACTTGAGACGTGATTATAGGCTATCCTTGATCCGAATAATATTTTGAACACTTCCATAGCCTACCAATAATAAAATCCCTAGTCAGCCATTTTGAGCCTTAGACCTTTTTCTTTCAAGAACCACGATACAAGGCTTTACCCGTTCTAAAGATACCCTCTCTTAGCACCCGATATTTTTTTAGCACATGGAAAAAGTATAAGTTTGGGGGGAGAGACGATGATTGCAACAAGGTGGTAAAAGGTACAAAATGAAGAAAAGGAAAGGCAATGAAAAAGAAAGAAAATCAAAAAGACAAAAAGAATGTCCAATGTAGAAAAGAATGAAGGGATTCAATAAAAGCAAAGAATGAAAGGTGTGGAAAGTTGAGAAAAGAGAAAAGATTTGAAATGAACAAGAAAGAGTGACAGTGTGTCTCTCTAACCCCTTGGAAAGAAGTGAAATGACTTAAAAAGTCAAGTGAATGTGTGCCAAAATGAAGCAAAAGAAGTGCTAAAGGGAAGATGGAACCTACTTAGATCAAACATTTCCTACCCTAAACCAAAAGCCTTCACTATGTCTCCACAAAAGCCCTATATGATCTTGAGTTGAATAAAGCTTACATTAGTGGTGACTCACATAAGGGGCAAACATATGGTACCTAGTGCCGGACTTGTGACTTTTCCTTGAGAGAGATGAGCGTATTTCTATTAACCTCGATCTGAGTGCTACTATCCTAAAGGTGAAGTTTGCTTAGGGAGCATCGAGGATGTGTGAGTTTGGGTTCCATAATGACCAAAGTAATAGAAAGAGTTTCTTTGATGTGTTGAGTTAACTCTTGATGCTCTTGTGTCGCACTAAATCCATGGTGTTTAAAAGAGTGAATGTTGTTAATGATTCATTTGAATTGAGGGCAATTGTTAGTCCCAATTAATGCTAGTTGAGGTCACATCAGGTCAGCTGAATTTTTTTGGATTTACTTTTAGGGGTGGGTCTTATTTTGTTTGCTTGAGGACAAGCAAAAGCTTAAGTTTGGGGGAGTTGATAACTAGGGATTATGATGCATTTTACCCTCATTCTTACTTGAGTTTTGATTAGAAAGGTGTAAACAATAGTCCCAAAAGCTCACATGTTGTACTTGATTGTAGGGTTTGGTCAACATGGTGACAATTCGTCAAAACCATCTAAAAAAGGAGTGAAACATGCACAAGTACCAAGAACAAGTCCAAGCTTAGTATAATAGGACCAATGCGGCCGCACTCCATTCTATGCGGTCCACAAAGATGAGGTTCAGAGGGTGCTCATTTCAGGCAGCCAAGCAATGCGGCCACACTCCATTCTGTGCATTCCGCAAAGATGAGGTTTAGAGTGTGCTCATTTTAGGCAGCCAAGCAATGTGGCCGCAAAACATTTCATACGGACTGCATTAACTTCATTGCGGCCGCACTCGATTTTGTGCGGTCCGCAAAGCTCAAGTTCAGAGAGTTGCCAAGTTGGAGAAACATTGCCAATGCGATCCGCGATCCATTTTATGCGGACAGCAACGGAAGCTACTGTGGCCGCGATGCATTTTGTGCAGCCCGCGGTTGCCAAGTTCAGAGAGCAGAAATTTCAGCCAAGAGCCTTAGTTCGGCCCCACTCAATTTTGTGCTGTCCGCACTAGCCCCACAGGGGTATTTTGTTCCAGAATTTTCTGCCTAGTATAAATAGTTTCTTTTCACATTTTTAGGTTATCATATATATTTTTAAGCTGAGCTGCGCTCGTGAACAATGTTCTTTTACCATTTTGAGTAATTTTACAATAGTTTTATCATTGAATCTTCAAGTTTCAGTTAGTAATTAAATATTATGGGTTTTTTTTCATCTATTTCTTTATTTTTCTCTATTATCATGAGTAGCTAGACCCATTAGCTAGGGTTGTGGCTCAACCCTAGTGTGGGTAATTGATGGGTCTTGTGTTTTAAGGCTTGAATGTTTATGGGTATTTGATATTTGGACTAATTTATGGTTTTAATGTTGAATTAATGGTTGCAAACACTAGTTTATGCCTAGTTGACTTTGGCTCTTCTTGAGAAAGAGAGCCTAAGTCTATAAAAATTAGTCCAACAAGGAATTAGGGCGTACTCAAGAGATTGATAGCCCCAATTAAAGGGTTAAACCTAGAGACAGTAATACTCGACTTGAACCTCAATTGCTTGCATAAATGATCATACCCAATTGATCTTGAGAAAGTCAATTAGGGCAAAATCACTCAAACTATCGAGATGTATAGAGTGAGTAGAATCGTGTAATGGTTATATCGTAATCCCCAAATATGAAAACCTAGCCTTAGACACGAGAACCCGTCAAGTATCCACCTAGGAGAAAGTCACTCCCCTAGTACCTTTTAACTAATTAGACAACCTTCAATAGTCTACTCTTAACTTAACTTCGCTTAATTTAGCATCTTAATAGTATAAATTTATAAGTAATATCAAAACCAAATATGTTTATAAGTGCAATTAGGAACACTTATGAAACTCCAATTTAGATAGAAACTCAATTCCCATTTTTAGCTCCCTGTAGAAATCGATCCCGACCTTCTCGGGTAAAAGCTGCTTCGACCACTCTTGCTACTTTATAGTAGTACAGGGTTGGCCTCGATCAGGAGTTTCTGTAGAATGTGAGCATCTGCAGGAGAAATTGAGGTTGATGCAATCGGAGATGGATCAGAACTTGATCAAGGTCGAGGCGATGAGCGTGGAATGGATGGGCAAATTGGCCGCGCTGGAGAACAAGGTCGTTGGGTTATAGAGCATCGAGAGTGCTTGGTTTGAAGCTTTGACGAGGGAGACGGCACTGGAGAACACCATTCGCGTCCTTCAATCCGAACAGGAGTCGGAGAGAGCGACAGCTACTCTCATGGAGGCTAGGCTTGAGGAGCGCATCAACGAGATTGATATAGAGGCATCGGTTCTGGGAAATCGGGTTGCAGCACTGGAGGCAGAAAATGTGCGAATGTTGGCTCAGATTGAGTCTTCCTCCACTGCCTTCCCTCGCCATATGCATGAGCTTTGGGTTTTGTTGAAGCCTAGCGGGATATATATAAGAGTCTGTGGGAGGTGGGTACTATGACTGAGGTTGCCTATGGAGAAGCACGATGATAGTGCGGGAGGCTCGCCTCAACTGTGGGTATAATGCGGCGACGCCTGAAGCTAATGGGGGTGCGGATGATGGTAATGGAGAGCTTTTTGGAGATGGTGATGGCGATGGTGATGGCGGTGATGACGCCGAATGAGGAATATTGTTCTTGCCTGTTCTTACTTTCAGTTGTTTGTTGTCTATCGTTGTTTCTTCCCCCTTTTCTTTTCATTCTTTTCCTTTTCTCCCCCCATTTTTTATTTTTGTCTTGGGCCATATGTAAGCGGCAATAGTCCGCACAATGACTTTGTATAAAGGAGAGTCTTTTCTTTGTTATTTGTCTTGTACTTCACCTTTATTCCATCTATTTACTTTGGTGAGAGATAGGCGCCTGTATGGCGAGTCCCGATTTTTCTTTCCTTCTGATGGCTCTTGGCCTTAGAAGTATTTCGACCCAATCCACATAGTGCCTCGTCATTATTTGATCGAGGTCGAAATCTTCTCTTATTGGCGGAGGCCCTTGGCCTTAAGGGTTATTTCGAACTTATCGAAATAGTAACCCTCGTCATTCGATCGAGGTCTAACTCTTCTCTTTTTGGCGAAGGCCCTTGGCCTTAAAGGATGTTATTTCGAACTTATCGAAATAGTATCCCATCGGCGTTCGATCGAGGTCGAACTCTTCTCTTTTTGGCAAAGGCCCTTGCCTTAAAGGGTGTTATTTCAAACTTATCGAAATAGTGAACCGTCGTCGTTCGATCGAGGTCGAACTCTTCTCTTTTTTGGCGAAGGCCCTTAGCCTTAAAGGGTGTTATTTCGAACTTATCGAAATAGTAACCCATCGTTGTTCGATCGAGGTCGAACTCTTCTCTTGTTGGCGAAGGCCCTTGGCCTTAAAGGGTGTTATTTTGAACTTATCAAAAGAGTAACCCGTCGTCAGTCCTAGTTTTTGGAGAGCCAGATATCTTCTGGGGGAGTCCCGGTCTATTTGATATTGCTCGTAAAGGAAGGTACAATGTTGGAGGAAGTGAAACGTTGCTGTTTCGCTTAGGTCCTCTCTGCGCACAAATTGTCGTCCTTTAATTAAGATATATCTTTTTTTTTTCGTTCGCTTGCACGGACATTGTATTCTTACTTGAGCAGAGATTAGGAGGCAAGTTAGAATGAAACTTTCCTTGCTCCCGTCTGGCAGTCTGATGGGGGAGAACTAATGGGTAAAATCATTCGCCTTGTTTGGCGTATCGATGGTTGATGGGGAGAAGGTTTCTGAACTTGATGATTTTGTTTGGATCTCCTCCCCCTACTGCGCTGCTCTTTTGTCTCGTGCGGGTTGTATTTTTCATTCACTCTCCGTTTGGTGAGTGATCGTATTTCTTGTCTTTGATCTGGGAGAGACTAGGAAATTTCATTAAGAAATCCCCACAGACGGTGCTAAATTGTTTGACTCAAAAGTTATTGAATTACTTTTGAACAAATCAATCAAAGATGAAGGGGTAAATCTTAGTCAGACATAATAAACTCCAAATCAAAGAGCTAACAACATGGATCATACACAAGATGAAGAGAATGTAAATGATTTTATTGAGATATAATGCTATGTTTCCCATCAATCGATGAGGAGACCACTTTACATGTTTTCTTAAAGATTTATGAATCTTTTTCAAGAGTATTAGAAGAGAGCTGTTTGGCCATTCCCCGAGAGAGAGAAGGAGCAGCCCCCCTTGTTAAAAGCTTTCTCTTGCTATATGTAGTTGTGGCACCCTTGCCCTTTGCTGGGACCCATGTCTTCTTGCCTCCAATGTGTCTTAGCCGCACTTTTAGTGTCTCCTTGCTAACTCATCGGATGTCGGGGAGGAGATATGGAGTGGGCTATATTATTTATCGCTGCCGGATTATTTAGGCGGGACGTTGGTCAACTTGATCGTGACGGTCAGATTTTGACCAATACATGCACAACCTGCTGTGAAAGATGCAGATGTGTTGCATCAGGCCAATATGGCAATAGAGAGATGTGTGGAAAATGTTACACAGACCTGACCACTCACGGCGGCTTGCTCAAATATCCCTAAAAAGGCAGTCTGTGCACTAAGCTCCCGCTATGCGCGGGTTCGGGGAATGGCCCTGAAAGTTGAAATTAAAACGATTTGCATGACAAATATTTAGTGATGTTGCTTATTGTTAATAAATTTGGAGCTGGATTTTGAGAAATAAATGCTCAACTTGATATGTAAAAGAGCAGGGTCATTCAAGTTTATTTTTAATGATACTACCATTTTATTTCTTGTATCATACAATGTCTTTCATTAATGGAGTACTATTGCTGTGATGAAGATTGGTAAAGCTTTGTAATCTCTGTTTTCCTTTTGTTTTTCCCTTCCATTGTGTAACTAAGAAGAGCTGATGGTATTTATCAAGATTTCTTTGCCAAACAAGGGCAACTACGTACGGTGGTGTAGATGTTAAATAGGATGCATGGTGCAACAGTCTAAACATAGTAGAGATCGAATGCAACTTCCAAAACCATTAGTGAGAAAGTATGTAAGTTATATATATATATATATATATCAGGGTCGGCCCTTCCATAAAGCAAGTAAAATAACCGTTTTAGGCCCCATATTCAGAGGCGGATCCAGGTTTTTAAGTCCATAGGTGCACTACCGGCTTTAACCAAATTTGGTGCTTGTAAATAGTGTCAATTTGTTTTTATTGGGAAAGTAAAACAACCAGTGAACCACTTAGCTTTATAGAGCATGGGTTCTAAAAGTTAGTATTAGACCTTTCTTTAAATTATGTACATGGAAAAACTGGGAAGATCATAGGGGATGCAGCTTAAAGTTATTGGATTCATATGAACTCAGTACTTTTGACACAAACTGTTA
This sequence comes from Nicotiana glauca, assembly GCA_026770625.1. Classification (NCBI taxonomy): domain Eukaryota; kingdom Viridiplantae; phylum Streptophyta; class Magnoliopsida; order Solanales; family Solanaceae; genus Nicotiana; species Nicotiana glauca. Next base: position 258,480 of record MU739958.1, read on the forward strand.
ATTTATATAGAAAAATTCACTAAAATTGTAGCAGATAGTAAATATGAACTTATAACTTTAAAAATATAATGAGTTCATTAATCCTAAAAACCTTAACTGTTGAATCTATATCATTTGAATTCTGGATTCGCCTTTGTATATTTATCTATAATTACCTTATACTTGACTTGATCATGTAAATAGTTTTTACATTTTCAGTAAGAAAAAAATTTAAACTCATCTCAGAAAAAATATACTAAATGATATATAGGGACTAGGCTAGGGGTAGCGAATTTACCAAATTACTAATTTTGTCTTGGAAAGGAATCGATCCAAACAATAATTGGTAATTAAGTAGCTCATTTCTTACTAGTTAACGGATGTTTGAAATCGGACTACGAAAAAAGGGCAAAAATACTCATTGGTTAGGCCACTAAGGCCAGCAAACATCCTCAATTAATCGAATGGAGTCTTCAGCTTCAGACATTTGGTGATTTTTCGCAAGTTATTAAGCGTTTTATGTAATGCAACTATCGAAAAGGACAAGAAGAGTTTGCTACGAATTATCTTTTTCTAATGCCAGCGACTCATTTAATCAAACAATAGCAAAGGGCATGCATTTCCTATAAATAGCTTGCTTGAGAACCTAGGACATTCAGATACTAAAGAAGAACCTTAACTCCCCAGCCAAATAGGCGAAGATGTCTCTGGAAAAGTTTGTTTTCGTAGCAGCAATTATGGTTGTCGTCATGGCTTTAGCTGTGGAAGCACAAATAGGAGCTCCTACCTCCACACCAGGGGGTCCTAATTCAGACAACTCTAATGCATCACCAGATGAGGTTGTGTCGTTTCAGCAAATGTTGCTTGGTTTCCTGAGCGTTGGCATGTCCTTGTTTTTCTTTGTCCTCAAAGACATAGTTTGACACTTACGAATTTCGATCGTCCAATGTTTCAAGCTTCTAATATATAAAGTTAATGTTGTGGTGACCTGTGATCCTTGTTTTCAGTTAAAGATGTGTGTGTGTGTTTTAGTATTCTGCGAATTCAAGTTCACTCAATATTGTCCAATTTCCATTGTTTGTGGAAGCCATCAGCAATTTGCTTTTAATATTATGTGTATACATACGAATATACATTATAGCTAGTCTCTTATTTATTAGGGGTAAATTTCGCAAATGGTCGTATAATTATGATATTTTTTCATTAAAGTCATATAACTTTGTTTTCTTACACAAAAGTCATAAAACTCTCACTACTTTACTTAAAAAGTCATAGTTATCCGGTAAAAATAATTCTCCGGTAATTTTTACATATTCTACCATTTTTTTTAAATTCAGTCTAATAAATTATGACTCTATTAAAATACAGTAGCAAAAAATGCGTAAAAATCAAGGTAGTCCAGTTTTACGCGCATGTATTCACATATATTCGCGCCATGTATTCATGAATACAACAACAAAAAGCGCCTAAAATCAGGGCAGTCCAGCTGTACGCGCATGTATTCGCACGTATTCGCGCTATTGTATTCATGAATACAACAGTAAAAAGCGCCTAAAATCAGGACAGCCCAGTTGTACGCGCATGTATTCAGATGTATTCCTGCCATGTATTCATGAATACAGCAGTAAAAAGCACCTAAAATCAGGGCAGTCCAGCTATACACGCATGTATTCGCGCTGCTGTATTCATGAATACAATAGTAAAAAATGCCTAAAATCACGGTAGTCCAAGTGTATGCACATGTATTGTCATGTATTCGCGTCATGTATTCATGAATACAGTAACGACAATCACCTTAAAATAGGTATGTCCAGCTGTCTAGAGAGAAAAAATATAAATAGCGTATTTCATGCCTCAATGGTAGTATATACCATAAATACTTATTTTTCTATAGATATATAAAAAGTAGCTATAGAAAATAATATTTTAAAATAATTTTAGTTTATAATAAATAGGGTCAGGGCCGGACCTAGAGCATTCAATACGGGTTCCTGGGAACCCAGTAACTCTTGCGTAGACCCTGTATTTATATTAAGAAATTTACTAAATATTTATAATTTAATATCTAACTGTGAACCCAGTTATTATTGCATATTAATTTAAAATTACGGTAGGAACCCATAAGCCTCAAATCCTAGATCTGCATCTGAATAGGTGTATACTTTGTAATAGGAGGTAAAATTTTATATTTTAATTGATTCATAATTTATTAGACTAAATTTAAAATAAAAATAAAAATAAAATATGGTAGAACAAAAAAATTATTGGAGAATTATCTTTGCCAGATAACTATGACTTTTTAAGTAAAGTAGTGAAAGGTTTATGACTTTTGTGTGAGAAAGTAATGTAATATGACTTTAGTGAAAAAATATCATACTTATATGACCATTTGTGAAATTTTTTAGGAGCCTTGCGATGTCACACTCTAGACGTAATGCCGAAATAACTTCAACCAAGTGTCGTTATTCGGCATCACTTTGTTGAGGAATCGATTAATTATACACACATATAAATTTTCTAAAAACGTGTATGTATGGGTCAAAATCAGATAAAGGGAACCTTGTTTAAGAGAGGACCATTTAGAGTCAACTAAGCCGAGGTCACGCTTGAAAATCAACATTGGCGAACTGATCAGCTAAGGTTGAGGTCAAACACTCAGATCGGCCAAAATAGCTAGTTTAGTAATAAGATATTTTAAGGAAATATTTCACAGAATATTCTCTACACTTGTACTTTCACTAGGTAAGGGATATGTCCATATAAGTAGAAATAGAAAGAGAAGAAAAGAGGCATGTAACATTCTATATGAGAAGCTCTCTTTAGAAAAGTTGACTCTCAGTTAATCACAAACATTGACTTTACAAAAGTTTCGATCTGTTGTTGGTCCCAAGCTTTCTCACATCATATCTAAGAAAGCTTTCTATATTCTTACGTTTGATTGCCTTACATTATTGTCAGAGAGAATCATCCACCTCATTTAATATTTGAGTGAATTATTCTCTCTATTTACATTTATTGTCATTTATCATATTTATTGCTTGTCATTATTCCCTCCTTCATTCATAACAATATTATTAAACACCCCTTGGTAATTAATAGCCTTAAATGCGATTTTCACATTATTAACGTCTATTAATCTCACATCTAGGATTTATTATACTTAACTAGGATTTGCCCATTATCATCTTATTTAATTAGTTTAACAAAAAGGCTTACCACTTTTTGGTTAAATAATTTGACGCCGTCCGTGGAGATTTTTTAGTTAAAATTTTAGTTTCTTCCAGATAAAAAAAATGTATAAAACTTAGCAAAATCCCGTATTTCCTTGTTTGCACAAAACTGACATGGAAGGCAATGGAGAGGAAAAGAGAAAGGCGATAGCCGACCTCATCTCCAATCTCCTCGATACCATTAACGAAGTGGACGAAGCGGAGGGTGAAGACATAACGCCAAATACCTCTCCCAGGCAAAATGGCTTACCTCCACCTCTCGGTAGCGTCGCGACCTCGCACGGCAAGGGCGTCTCTACATCCACGACAGAAGAGGCACCACCAGCAATGAAAAAGTTACTTGAGGCATGGTTGAAAAATACGCTAACCGGCGTCTGATAACTAGGGATTCTAGCATGTCTTATTCTCTCTTTTGCTTAGGTTTTGGATAAAAAATGTGTAAAAGTATTCTCGAAAACTGACTTATTGTGCGTGTTTGCAGGGTTTGGTTAAAATGAGGAAAAAAGCCATAACCACCTCATGAAGGAGTTATATTTGCACAATTTCAAAGCTGAGATAAAAGCACTGACAACGAAGAGAAAGGGCGGCCGCGGAAGGTCCAATGCTAAGGCGATCACAATTACGCGGTCCACGAAATCAAGATTCAGAGAAGTTGTTTTGAGATACAACAGACACTGCTAGCCGCGGTGCAAATTCCATTGAGGGCGAAATAGAGATTCAGAGGCCTAGAAATTTGATCTCAAATGAAGAGCGCGGTCTGCGAACATATTACATAGCCACGGTTGAAGACAACGCTGAGGCGGTCTCCTTTACGCTCCCAGCGAAATCAAGCCCAGTCCCAATCCATAATAGAAGAAACGTGGTCCGCACTTGCTTTTGCGCAACCACAAAAGTTCAAGAGCCGAGGCGCTCAGTATTGCGTTGACAGCGGATCCTCCGTATGGGTATTTTTGACCAGTAATTTCAGCTGTATATAAATAGATCTTTTTCACATTTTTAGGTCATCTGTTGTTGAGAGGAGCTCGTGAACAACCATATTTTACTACTTAGAGTAATTTTAGAGCATCTTTAGCTATTAATCTTAGATTTTATTCTTGTAATTAACTTTTATGGCGTATATTTTATCTCCATCTTTGATTTCTACCTTGATTATGAGTAGCTAAACCCATTAGCTAGAGCTGTGACCCAATCCTGATGTGAGTATTTAATGGGTCTTCAATTTTAGGGCTTAATTATTTATGGGTTAATGATATTTAACTTGATTTATGCTTTAATTGTTGAATTGGTGGTTGCAAATACTGATTTGTGCCTTTATGACTTAGACTCTTCTTGAGAAATAGAGGCTAAGTCTAGGAAATTCAGGCTAACAATGAATTGGAGTGCATTCAAGAATTGATAGCCCCAATTAAAGGGTAAAACTAAGAGATAGTAATACCCGACTTGAGCCAATTTCGCTTGTATTGTTTCAACACCCAATTGGGCTTGAGAAAACTAATTAGGCAAAGTCACTCGAACTATCAGTATAGAGTGAGTAATTATGTGCAAAGGTCATATCATGATCCCAAATATAATAAGTTTGTCCTAAATTCTAGACCCCATTAGATACTCTCATAGGTGTAAGTCACTTCCCTAGTGCTTTTAATCAATTGAGAAAAACACTACAAAAATATTGTACTTAGATTATTTTCAGCATTCAGTAGTATTAAAAGTAGAATAGAAACAAAACAAAGCTTGGTTAGAAGTGCAATTAAGAACAACATGCATAACTAGATTGGATAGAAACCCAACTCCCAACCAATATTAGCTCCTTGTGGATATCGATTCCGACCTTTCGGGTAAAAGATGCATCAACCACTCTTTGCCTTTATATAGTGGTGTAGGGTTGGTGTGACGACCCAAAGGGTCATCACTTATTTTCTTATCTATTCCGAGCTTCCGAGGCCTTAAAAACCTCATTTATAGTCGTCTCGATTTGTGTGCGCAGTCTGCACGCGTAGCTGGAAGCTCAAATATGAAATTCTGTGAAAAATTGCTAAGTTTTGATATTAAAATGAATAAATTTGATTTCGGTCAACATTTTAGATAAACGGACTCGGACCCATAATTTTATGGTCCCGAAAGGTCCGTAGAAAAATATGGGACTTGGGCGTATGCCCGGAATCAAATTCCGAGGTCCCAGGCCCGAGAAATGGATTTTTGAGTAAACTTATTTTCTAAAAATATTTAAGAAAAATGAAAATGAAAACTGACTGAAAAGTGATGGTATCGGGCCCATATTTTGGTTCTGGCTCCCGGTACAGGTCTTATATGTGGTTTAAGCGCTTTCTGTAAAGTTTGGTTGAAAACTGATGTCATTTGACGTGTTTCGAGCTTAAAATGGAAAATTTGAAGTCTTATGAAATTTGAAAGAAATCATGGATTTTAAGGCTTAATTCATTGCTTTTGATGTTATTTTGGCGATTTGATTGCACGGTTAAGTTCGTAGGATATTGTTGAGTTAGTGTATGTGTTTGGTTAGGAGCCCCGAGGGCTCAGGAGTATTTCAGAGGTGTCTCGGAGTGATTTCGGACTTAGAAAAAATTTAAAAAAATTGCAGAAATAGTACTCCCTGAACAGTAAAAATAGTAACCGACGATTTTCTGGACAGAACATTATGTTCTAAAAATGGAACAAAGTCCCATTTTCCATTTTTTAACGAATCGGAGCTCGGGAAGAGGCGATTTTCGGGATATTTTTAGAGAAAACAATGGGGTAAGTGTTCTTAACTTAATTTTGGTTATATTACCCGAATCTATTAATAGTTTTGGCATTTAATTGGTGATTTTAGTTGAGTAAATCTTGAAAACCCTCTTGGTTTAATTTAAAGATTTGAGGGTCGAGTTGATGTCGGATTTTGGTAAAATTGGTATGGTTGGACTCGTGGTTGGATGAGGTTTCATATCCCGTAATTTTTGTCGAGTTCCGAGATGTGGGACCCACGAGCAAATTTTTAGTGCAATTTCGGATTTGAAATGAAAAATGTAGAATTTCATATGGAATTAATTCCTATAATTTTTATTGACTTAATCAAATTGTTTATGACTAGATTTGAGAATTTCGGGCACGAATTCGCGAGGCAAAGACTTGTTGGAATTTTGAATTGGTTGCAAAGCGAGGTAAGTGTTTGATCTACCCTAGCTTGAGGGAATAGGAGTTGAGCCATATTTTTTACTTGCTAATTGTCGAGTATGATGTATAGGCATGGTGACGAGTATCTATATATTGGTGTCTAGTATGACCGTGAGTCTTTACATTACGAATATTTGGATTTTGCTATATCTTTCATGTTTGAATGATGATTTTTATTAAAAATTGAGAAAGTATATGAGATGATTGAACCCTTTAGAGCATTGGCTCAAGTGGCAAAATAAATTACGAGTAAGAAATAAAAGAAAGAGAAAGAAGTATTAAATAATTCCCTTGCTGAGATATTTTGTTAAATTATTGGTATCTCCCTTGCCGGGAATTTTATTGCTTAATTGTTATACCCTTGTCGGGGTTTAATTGTTTAAATATGTTCCCTTGCCGGAATTTCTATTACCGTTTTGTTTATTCCCTTGCCCTTGTTTGAAATTGTTGTTTGGGTGGGGAAAAGTGTAAAAGCACGAAGGGTGATGCCGTGCACTTATTGTCGTTTGTTATGATTTCTTATTGTTATCAGTTCAGGTGCATTAATTATCTTATTCTACTATTACTGTGATTCTTTACGTGATATTTCCCTTTACTGTGTTACTTGTTATTATTGAATTTATGCCATAATTGATATATGTTTATGTGAATTAATTGCTAGTTGTCATTATTTGTTTTCCTCGGTGAATCATAATTTTGTGTACTTGTTGTCTTTTGAATTCGTATTCATTGTTGTGTTTGTTAGAGTAAATTATATTTGGAAGAACTGTTGACTTAGTGAAATAGGAGCGGGTGGTACGCCTACCACAAGATATTGATGAAATGGGAGCGGGTGGTACGCCTACCACAAGATATTGATGAAATGGGAGCGGGTGGTACGCCTACCACAA
>MU739959.1:8538-56151 GCA_026770625.1 Nicotiana glauca
CGTTCTCCTTCTTTAGTTGTAGATGCTTGTAGGACTTTGCATTTTGTACATAACGACTCCCAAAGGGCTTTTCTAATTGAATACTTTATAAATGAGAAATAAAATTTGTCGACCTTTGCTTTCAAATTTGCTCTGCTTCTGTTATGTCTTCATGCCGTTCGAGGCTCTTTGGATGTACCTTTCTGTATAGCTGATTACTGATATTAATTCTGGACGTGAGTGTTTGCTTTGATATTTCACCGATTGACAGGGACTTGTTCCTATCCTATTTTCGCCCCTCGGACAACCTTAGGTCGCCCGACAGATCAATTCCATTAGACTCTCCCGAGCTATGCCGGGTTTCAAGGCCTCCGGGGTATCTCTTTGGATGTAGGCCATATTTGGGTACCCCGAAACCTTTACTGGTCTTGATGAAGATGATCCCTTCAGGCCGCTTGAGATAGACTTCTGCTCCCCTCTTGACGCTTTGCTCGCTCTTATATCCTTTTAGGGGTTTTAAATGCCTTCTTTCATTTATGGGCCGTCGTAGTTCGCCATAGTAGCTTGTTCTGGTCTCCTGCTGGTTGGCTAGGCTCTTCTGCAATCTTTTTTGTCATACATAGGATTTGCGAGGGACCGACCAAATAGGCTCGGGCAGTAGGGGCCCGCCTATTCGTTAGGAGATCATGTGTCGAATTTCAGGGACTTCGAAAATGCTACCCTTGATGAAGGTTGTCTTCGAGTGCTTTGATGAGCCCTGCTGATTTTGAAGTAGATAACGTTTTTCGGGGAGTGTAAGGGTGGCTTCCGTCTGTGGAGTTTGCCTATTATTGGGGCGCTTCTTCGGAGCCTCATGGAGCTTTGGAGATCCGAGCTCCCGGGGTTTACTCCTCTTGAGAGGTAATCGCGGGCCCGGGCTCATGCCTTGCTTCGAATACTGGTGCTTTGGAGCTCATCGTGACCCTATTTCATGGGGGCTGGAGGCTCCGAACGCGAAATGCTGTCTTTGAGTCATGGATATAATTTGGGCGGCTTACCGAGCTTAGCTGTTTATTGGAGAGCGCTTCCCGGGTTGGCCATCAACCCGTTGATTCGTACTGATCCTATTGGCTTCTTGGAGCTTTACATCGAGCAGGCAACTCGCCGCTGCCTCTTGCATATAAGAGCGGTGGCTTCGGCCGATCTGCGAGACTTCACTATTTTTTGGGCAGCTGCTCTCCTGTTTTGTCATAGGGCTTCCTATCTTTTTAGAATGCAAAAAGCGTCAGTACTTTATTGCTTTGTTTTGTCTGTTCTGCCATAGTCATGGAGACCACCTCGAAGCTGGTACGGCAAAGGGCGTAGAGTGTTGTCCCCGACACCGGAGAGTTAATGGATTTTTCCCTCGAGACGACGTATTTGATAAGAGAGGAACACATGGAGACGGTGCGACGATACTGCGGGTGGAGCAAGGGGGTGACACTGCAGGTGTTTTCCCTCGGCGAAGGCATCACAGACTCTACTAATGGGTTCCTCACCGTGTATTTGTACCCATTTGCATTTGGCCCTCTTGATAAGGTCGTGCTCGACTTTGCTGAATATTTCGAGTTACTCTGGTGCAGATTTATTCGTCGTTTTGGAGAACGGTGCTGATGATGGGAATCTTTATGAAAGAGGTCAGACTTGAATTTTTGGTCGATCATCTCATCAGGATGTATTGGCCTTTCCACCATCGAGGGCTGCTAAACTTGAGGGGTCGCTCGCCCACGCCCTTTGTTGTTGACAATGAGTAAGGCGGGGATAGAGAGTGGGCCCGCTGGTTTGTCTGGGTTAGGACGACCGATATCATTCCTGTGAAGTTCCTTCCATTCCCTAAAGAGCGGAACTATGCACGTAAGTGGGGCGCTTAGCCATTCTTTCAACTTTTATCCATGGCCAAATAACTAGTATTATTCCCTTTGTTGCAGCAACTTTGTGGACGCCGGGTCGAGTTCATGATTTGCCTGGCTGGGTTCAAGAGCTAGTATCCCATTCATCTTGAGATGAATGTAGGTGGCGACCTATGTATCGCATCAGGTGGGGAGCGAATCATCAAAGTACGTGCGTATGTTGCTTTTCTTCTGCCGATGTGTAATTGAGGCGGCATTTTCCCAGATCATTTACGCTGGACGCATTGTTTTTGTAGATATCGGGCGGTTCCTCGGGCCGAGGCAGTATATTTCCAGAGAGGAGATGGAGTCATCAGCCTCAAAGCAGAGAGATGGTAGTAATAAGAGGGTTCGGGACCCATCATGCGAAGGAGCTTCTAGTGGTATTGGTCGGGCTCGTATTTATGAGGAGGGGGCAACACCCGAGTCGGCTATCCCCGGGGCATCTATTTCTCAGCGAGCGGCATTATCAGGAGTGTGTTCTGACTTGGAGAGATCTTGTCATCTTCATTTTGTGGTGAGTTTGTGCATAATTCTTTCACACCTCGTGTTCTCTTTCCCTCATTGAATCTTTCTTGCGCAGGCCTGTGATAGGCTCTTGTTCGAGTTGCTTCGCCAAAAGGCCAAGCTTCAGAGGGCTCAGGATAAGGGAGAATCCCTTACGCTTCTTTTCAAGGAGAAAGAAGTTGAGCTGCATCATTGGCGGTATGAGGCGTATCAGAGCTCGAACTATGAGAGCAATTTGGCAGAGTAGGTAAATTCCTGCAGCGCGTTCCTCGCATATTTCTAATTTTGAGTCTAACTTCTTATTGTTATATCAGTTGTAGAAAAAGGCAAAAGTCTTGGAGTACCTCAAGGGTGAGGTGAACCGTGTCACGACAGCGTGCGAGTAATTAATGGTCCAAGTGTAGACTCAAGCTTTGGAGGAGATGAGCCTCTCGCCAAGATCCTTGCCTTCGAGGTCTAGCTTAACTTGAACCGTGATAACGCTAAAGTTCAGGCACATACGATTGATATACTTGAGTCCGACCTTTCGAAGGTTAGGGTCGAGATAATTGAGGCCCGAGCGGAAGCAGCGCTAAGCTGAACCAGGGCGGATCATGAGATGGTGATTTGCATAAAGGAGGCTGCTGATGCCCAATCCGAGTTGAGGCAAGCCCTTGATCGTGAGAAGAAGATCGAGGAATATGTTCGCTGCCTATCCCAGAGAGAAGTATTCGAGAAGGTTGTAGAGAGAGGATTTATCCTCTTGGAGGATTCGGCTCAAGCAAGGGCGGACGAGGGTGACGCTCGGTCACTCTTTGTGGACATTGAAGAGGGAGATCTTGAAGGATGTAGCTCTTTGGCACAAAATATAGATCCTATTGTTATGTAACCTAGTTTTCGGTGCGTACGGGGAGTGCCCGCAGGTGGAGAATGTTTTCCTTTGTATGGAATATAAAAGAAGAATTTTTAAAGCATTATTTCTTGTGTTCCTTTTTCCCGTTATTGCTCTTGATTGTGCAGACTGGTTTATGGGATCGGTCCCTGAGCCGTGCTATGGCTTGAAATTTTATTGGCCTTCCGGCTTTTTCCCATTTTCATGGGCGGCGGGTGATGACCCTATGTGCTCCTGGACTGAAGCATTTTTTCGAGCGCGTGGCCTGGGGTTTTACCGCAATTATTGATAGCTTTGTTAGAGCCGTGCTTCTAGGCGTATGGTGATTAAATTTCCCTCGGGCTCAGTCCCTGAGTCGAGGTCCGGCTCGAGCTTGGCTTACCCTTGAGCTTTCTTGGACTGGCGGTAATGATTCTTACTTTCTACCCTTGGGCATTTGGCGATTTTTAGGGTCCAGTCTCTGAGTCGTATCACGATTCGAGCTATAATTGTCCTTTAATCCTTTCGGGGGCTCCAGTTGGAAATAATGTTTTTTGTTTTCCCGACCTTAGGCATTTGGCGATTTTTTGTGTTCAGTATCCGAGTCGCATTGATGTTCGAGCTATAAACGGCCCTTTAATCTTCCCGGAGGTTCCCGTTGGAGATAATGGCGTCGACATCATGCCCTTGGGAGCACTATGATTTTTGGGTCCAGCCTCCGATTCGCATTGCGATTCAAGCTGTAATCGACCCTTTAATCTCATTTGAGTTCTTGGCCAGCTATGGTGGCCTTCCTGCTATTTGGTCGTCGAGACCCTTTGATATGAAGCCTGGAGGCTTACCTTAGCCGGCGACAAATGGAACTTACGTTGTTTGTTCGTAGAGACCTTTTGATATGAGGCCCAGAGGATTTGTTTAGTTTAACTATTTTGGATCCGGTTTCCAAATCGGTTTACGATCCGAGCTCACTTTAATCCTCAAGTTGTCAATTTTCAAGTTGATGGTCGTAGTGACCTTTAGGTGTGAGGCCTGTAAGCTTTGCTTAGTCGGAAACAATGGCACTTACAATGTTTGATGTGAGGCCCATAGGCTTTGTTTCCTCTCATTAAGGTCTTATTGATATTTTTTTTCCTGACATGTCGTCAGTTCTAAAAGAACCTTGATTTCAAGTCATAGCCGGCAATTTTTTGAGCACCTCGGAAGGTTCATAGCTCGTAGGTCGAATAGATCAATGTTTTTGTGATTTTTGAGCCGACGTGGTTGGGACTCGTTTTTTGCCTGTTGAGGGAAGCCTGTGTTTAACCAGTTCTTTCCGAAGTAGATTCGGAGGATTTTTTAGGAACAGTTGGGTGTCCCCGAGTCGCGTTTTTTGGGCTGTTGCAGCCATTTTCACCGTAGTCGTGTGCATTTGGCCATGGCCATTTTTGATCCCGAGAAGAAATTTTAGGCGTCCACACAAAGGGTATGCCTTTTAGGGATTCTTACAAATGCGACGTGTAGCCTAAACTGCGGGATTTTTCATGCCTATTGAGGTCTTACAGTTTATCATGCCTGCTGAGGTCTTACAATTTATCATGCCTGCTGAGGTCTTACAGTTTGTGGAGAATGGATCTGGTTTTGCCGAGGCTGCCTATTAAGGTCTTACAATTTTGGATTTTCCAGTGTTGGCGATTGGTAACAACCTCCGAGTCATCGAGTTTGCTTGAAGACAACTTCTCGTGAGTTCAGAGCTATTTTTCGGGGGTTAGTGATCCCGGAGTACTGACCCTGGGGTCGTGCAAGTTGTCGAATTGGTCATGGTGAGTCTTCTAATATATCAGATCATTTTTAGGCCTGAATACCGCCTTTCGATAGTCTTTGGGCCAAATCGCGAGGGCTTTGTGAGCCTGGAACCTCGACCTTGGGATCGCGAGGATGCCAGATTAAATGAGTCTCCGAGCATTTCAGGACGTATTTGATGTAGAGGTTTTTTGCTGAAGATAAGTCAATATTTTTCTTCGACGCGTCGGATGCTTGGAAAATACTCTTTATTTCTTGGCAAAAATATAAGTCATAAAATACATGTTGATCATCCATCGTGCCTATATGGTCCCATATTTGGAAAATAGAGAGAGATTATGGACTTGTTGGGTGCAACCTTAGTAATAATCTTGTTGGCGAAACCTTTTTCCTGATAGAAACCCGATTGAGGAAAGAATGCCGGACGGCCGTATGGGGGCCGAGGATACTTTAACGGGATCCAGAACCATCGATTTCCCGACTGTCTTCCTGTGTACAGATTAGAAACAAGAAAAGGAAAAAGGGAAATGACAAAAGGATGTTGCGTTCCTGGGAATATGCCCCTCGGCAGTCATATTCTTCGTCCAGCCAGGCCGGGCCGAAGACGCCAGTTCTCTTACCCTCTGACCTCGTTCGAGGGTGACACCAATCCCGGGCATAAGGCGAGGAATCTCCTTCTATTGCTTGTAGCTAGTTGCTTTGACTCCGCGTCTGTCATGGAGTTTCACACATTTGGAGGAGTAGGGCCGGGTCACATCTCGGGTGACGTATTTTCCATTGTCTATGCAAGGTGTCTGCATCCTTCATCACCCGATGTGTCAGCCCGAGCTCGGGCGGGCCGCGCAGAGGGAGCAATTTGGACTTTGCGGAAGTCATGTTGGCTTTAGCCAGACATTGTTGGCACAACTTTTGCTGATATACCTATAGTCATTAATATATGTTTTATTTTAAAATAAGCTCGAATGAAAGAAGGGATTACCAATACGTTAATGCAATGCCAAGGCGAAGCCTCAACGTAATTTTTCCTCGAGCTGGAGGATGTCCTCGGGGAATACTCTCTAAGATCGTTCTTTTCTGGCGATGGGCATTTGCATTCTATGTTTGAAGGATCTTAGCGGGGTGGCATTATCCTTTAACGGTTGTGACAATATGCCGCAACTTTGCCAGCTCTGCTTTGTTCGATTTCCCCTTGTCCGTTGAGCTGTATCCGGGTTTGCTTGTTTGGCGATGTTTTGTGGTCACCTCTGTTGGATGGCGTAGTCGCTGCTCTCTTGGGTCTGAAACTCCAAACATTTTGTGATTCTTATGGTAGGCTACGGTTTTCTTGGAGGGATTTTGATAGCAAAGGCCCGAGCCACCCAGAGTTCCCAGCTTTAATTATGGTGACCACTACGTTTAGAACTGCAACGTTGAAATCGAACATTATCAGGCGAGGTATCCTTGCTGATTGCATTTTGTTGAATCTGGTATCATTGAGGGTTCCTCGAAAGTACCATCTTCGGGCCACTACCTTGTTGTTGCGAGATGTGTTGTGCCTCGGATTGTTTCTCCTATTCGAGCTATGTGGACGACGACTCCGTTCGTTCAGTGCCGGCATCTCTGTCTGGGATCTGCCTGGACATGCCGATTCAGTAGAGATCTCTTGAGGGTTACCCGCGGCCCTGACTTGGCTCCGGTATCGGTTGCTGGTATATGACCAAGCCTCGACCGGATATTCGACTAAGCTTCACTTGCATTGCTCCGGAGATGTGGAAAGTGAATTTAATACACATACCAAAAATTGATTTTTACTACGCGAACACAAATTTGTACATTATCAACCGCAAATCATTTTCACATACCTAAATTGGCAACAATGTAGTAGAAATAACAAGAAAAGATACTTAACTGGTTTGACAAACAAATTGCATATAAAAAATGCTCTTGTTTGAACACAATAAGGGAAAGACACAATGTAAGCCTACCATTCTTAGCAGAAACAATAAGAGAAAGATACTTCCGGGTGTCATTTTAATTTTTTAAAAAACCCAAATCTTTAATATAAACATAAGAGTCTCTTGACAAAGTTCCATTCTCCTCAAAGCTTCACGTAATGCCAATGGAACACAGGGTAAGCCTCTTTATATAACATTAAGAAAGAGCTCTACAATTAGCAATTATCATTTGACGTTGAATCTTCAATGGGATAGTTAACTGAAAAGTTGCAACACTACTAATGGACATGAACGTTTATCCGAGGAAAAAATCTAAAAAACTGAGATAAAAAGAGGATCCTTACCCAAAAAATACAAATATAAAATGACCGAAACAATAATAATCACTAAATGCATGTTGAAAATTTTACTTACAGAATATAGAATCCTTATTTAAAAAACAAACATAAATTTATATTAAATTAATATGGGTTTTCAGTTAAACATATGCATGAAACTCAGAAAATTTGCTGAGATTGGGGAAAGCATTTAGGTCACCAGCGGATATATGAGATTAAGGAGAAAAATCGGATGTGCGATTCTTTCTCCACAAAACTTGATTATGCACATCAATTTTTTTCCTAAAAGAAAAAATTAGGGATTTGTCGACAAACCTGATAAATGAGATTCACATCTTGATTTGAGAGATTTGGAGCGAGGTAAAATTTTAGCAGAGAATGGATTTTAGAAAGAGAGAGGAGAGATTTTAGAGAGAGATAGAGAGAGAGAGAGAGATAGAGAGAGAGAAGTGTTTGAGCATCTCTGTTATTTGTCCTTTAATTAGGAAGTATTTTATTTATTTTTTTTTTGTCATTTTTAATTAAATTATAAGGTGTCTAGTAGCGACCCTGTCGCTCCAATAGGACTTTAGCGGCGAAAACTTAAAAGTCGCCACCACTAATATGGAGCCAAAATTTTACTTTGAGAGGGACTGGAAATTTTAGCCACATTAGAGGCGACCTTGAAAAGTCGCTGCTAAATAATCACTTTTAGTGGCGACCTATAAACTTGTTGCTAAAAGTATAACTGTTGTAGCAACATATAGGGTCGCCGCTTTATGTTGCCACTAAAAATCCAGTTTCTTGTATTGCCTATATGAATGCTGTCTAATGATAGATTGAGGCAGTTTTAAAGAACTTGTTTTAGAAAATATAAACTACTTAATTAAACCAATTCAGAGGTGAACTATCGTGGACTAAGTTGAATTATTTAGACTAGTTTAGATTGACAGGCAGAATTTTGAGTATGGTTCCCCATAGGCATGATATCTAAGTTTACTACTGATTGCAGGTATGGAAACATGCATAACACCGATTATAAAAGAATCTAGGTTAAATTACATCCTATAGGCATGACATCTATTTGTTAAGCTGATTTTATGATATAGAGACATGAAAAACATACATAAACGCTTGTCATAGTAGAAACTGGATTAAGTTCTATAAGTATGACATTTATTAGTTAATCTAATTTTAAGACAATGGAGGCATGATTTTTTTTAATTACGGAATAATCTAAAACTTATGGGCATGGTTTCTAGCATGGTGATATAAAGCCTTATAAAAATAATTTCTACTTGGTAAGGCAATCTAATTAAAATGTAAAGTCCTATGAGTATGATTTCTACTTAATAAAGCAATCAAATTTAAATGTAAAGTCCTATGAGCATGATTTCCACTCGTATTATCCCATAAACATGTATTTACTCATCCATTTCACTAAATACCCCAATATTCGTTTACAAGTTATTACAGACCAGTTAATAAATTACATAAGTAAATAAGAAAAATAAGAAGCTATTCTATAGGGAGCCTTCGATTAGGCCCAGATTCCCTAAAGCCTCAAATGACCTCAAATGCCTCAATTCCATAGACAATGACATAGTCTAGGTGCATCAAAGTTCCCTAAGGATCTCAAGGATCTCGGGCAGTGCTTACACCTAGACTTGGTAACAAAAATTAAATAAGTGTAGTCTGGAAGGGCGAGCCTCAATATGCCAGAGTTTAGAGGGTTCTCATGAGGATCCCAAGGTAGTACACATACTGGAGGGGGCAAAGCCTATTAAATTAGGAGTAGAGCAAAAGTGATTGACAAAAGTTGAAAGTCTTTAGTGAAGTTCTGTATTAAAAAGGAAGCCTGTTTGAAAGTAATTTAGTAAAACAACACACACTATTTGAAAAGAGATTGAAAAAATAAACAAAATACCTTAGGATAGGTCCATACATAGCCAGGAGTCACCGCACCAAGACAAGTTCAGTAGTCAAAAATAGGAGTCAAGGGGTTTGGGGATACATAGAACACTGGATTGTAAACACATAATCATGCAAAGGTCTAGGAATTGGTATAGACGTGCTCAGAGACAGCTTGTGATAACCGAAAAGGTCATCACTTGTGTTGCAAGTAAATTAAGTGTTCCGAGGCCTAAAAACCCTTTTTACCTCACCTTGATTTGCGTGCGTGGTACGGACCTATTTTCGGAAAGCCTTCTATGTGAAAATATGAGAAATAGAAATTTCCAGAGTTAAAATTTTAATATGGTTGACTTTGGTCAACATTTTGTGCAAACGCACCCGGATTCGTATTCTGACAATACCCGGAGGTCCGTAGTAAAATATGGGACTTTGACGTATTCCTGGAAATGAATTTCAAGGTCCCAAGTCTTAGAAATCAATTTTTGAAAGAAATTGATTTACTAATTATCTAAAAATGAAGAAAAGAATTAATATTTGAAACCATTGTTATCGGGCCTCTATTTTGGTTTTGGAGCCCAGTACAAACTTGTTATAGTATTTGAAAGATAATTGTGAAATTTGGTGAAAAACGAAGTTTATTTGACGTGAGTAGGACTTCCAGTTGAAGTGTTATGAACTTTGAGAGTTCTTGTTGAAAATGTTGAGTTTTGAGGTTTAATTCATAATTTTACATGTTATTTTGATGATGTGATCGCATGAGTAGGTCCATATGATGTCTTTGAGTTAGTATGCACACTTGGTTTGGGCTAGGGTGAGTTTCTGTTAGGTTCCATGATGTCTTAGGCTTAAAATATGGATATTGCCAGTTCAAAGAAGTGCAAATATCTGAACTCGCCAGTGCTGACCGCACTGGTTTTGGTGCTTTCCGCGGTGGGGGCTGTGCGGCCGCACTCGATTTTGTGCGGTCCGCACAGGTTTACTGGTCCGACTTCGGAAGCCTATATCTTTTGATCTACAAGGAATTTTGAGATGATTCAACAAAAAAAGTTGTAGCCCTTCGTGTCTAGTTTCCCCGAAAGGTAAACAAATCACAATTTGGACATATATAGAGAATGTTATGGTCAAAATACTAAAGCATGTCACTGCAGTCCACATGGAGAGCTGTGCGGCCACAATCGATTTTGTGCGGTCCGCACAGAAGGTCTGAGAGGGGTATATTTAAACGGAATTTTCAGTTATTTTTCATTTTTCAAAACCACAAAAACATAAGAGGCGATTTTTCAAACAACCTTTCTTCTCCAAAACATTGGTAAGTGATTTCTAACTCATTTTCTTTACTCCTTAACTTATTTTTACAAGATTTCATCCTAAAATCTAGGGTTTTCATGGTGGAATTGGGAACTTTGGGAAAAACCTAAGAATATTGAAATTTGAGGAGTTAGACCTCAAATTGAGGTCGGATTCCAAAACCAATTCATAGGTATGTAATCTTAGACCCATTTTCTTTAATTTCCATTAACACCCATTAGATTTCTAGGCTTTAATCATGTTCTTAAAGGTAGAAAATTAGGGATTTGGTTAGAGTTAGGGATTTTTATATATTTGGGATTTAGACCTCGTTTTGGGGTCGAATTTTGGAACTAATTATATATTCGGACTCGTGGGTGAATAGGTGATCGGGGTTTGGTCCGAACCTCTTATTTTGCCCAAGCGGGCCCGGGGTTAATTTCTGACTTTTTTGGAAGAATGATAGGAAAGCTATAATTAAGCATTGGAATTGTATTGTTTAACATTTATTGATGTTATTAAGTCAATTATGTCCAGATACGATTGATTTTGAGCCAAATTCAAAAGGAAAAGCGATGTTTGAGGCTTGAGTTGGCCGTGGATGTTTGAGGTAAGTATTTGGTCTAACCATAGCTTGAGGGATTAGGAGTTGTATCCTATTTACTACTTGCTTCTTGTTGAGTATGAAGTATTGGCATGGTGACGAGTATCTACACGTTGGTGTTGAGCATGACCATGAATCTTAAATTGTAATTTATTTTGTTCTTAAATAATACTACGGATGCTTAAATTGATGATTCTCAGTATTGAACAAGGATTAAGATTGTTGTTGTGGGAATTACTTATGATTGGGTATTGGTGTTAGTTGAGGTAGTTAGATGTTTGAAGAAGATTGGTTATAATTGTCTCTCCCTTGTCGGGACGTATTTACTTATATTGTTGATTCCCTTGCTGGGATAGTGTAGTTCTTTATTGATCCCTTGCCGGGACTCTTGTTATGATTGTTGTTGACTGTATTTCTAGATCGGGTTGCGTGCTATAAAAATATTATTTGTGGGTCAGGTTATACGGCGTACCAATAAATTAAATGGATCGGATTACACGCCGCAACAATAATATAAATGGATCGGGTCGCATGCCGCAACAATGGTATAAATGGATCGATTGCATGCCGCAACAATGATATAAATGGATCGGGTTACACGCCGCAAACAATAATATAAATAGATCGGGTTGCATGCCATAATAATACTATAAAATAGATCGGGTTGCACGCCGCAACAATTATATAAATGGATTGGGTTGCACGCCGCAACAATGATATAAATGGATCGGGTTGCATGCCGCAACAATGATACAGTTGGATCGGGTTGCACACCGCAACAGTGATAAGTGATAGGGATCGGGTTGCACGCCTGCAACAAAAATATATGAAATAGGAGCGGGTTGCACGCCTGCAACAAGATATATGAAATGGGATCGCGTTGCACGCCTGCAACAAGATATATGAAATAGGATCGGCTTGTATGCCACAACAATGATATAGTTGGATCGGCTTGCACGCTACAATAGTGACAAGTGATACGGATGCCGGCATCATGTACCCCTTCCCATCTTTATTTGTTTATTCCTGTTTTATTTTCTGCTGCATATTATATGACTGTACAGGTTTATCTAGAGTCTGGTCCTAGCCTCGTCACTACTTCGTCGAGGTTAGGCCAGGCACTTACCAGCACATGGGGTCTGTTATGCTGATGCTACACTCTCTACTATGTGTAGATCCCGGAGCAGCTGTTGGACAGTAGCATTTGGAGTGTTAATAGCTATCTCCCATCACCCTTTCCCCTCTCTTTTATTCCCTCAGCTCTTAGAACTCGGTTTTTGCACTTTTCACTCTCTTCTTAGACTTAAGTTTTTCCCCCTTATGTGAGCCTCGCCTTGGGACCCATGAGCTCCCTTTGAACTTGGACATATGAGGGCTGGCATTTCCACACTACACTCATCTCTATTCTGGTTATGTATCTTGGGTGTGAGCCTGCCCGGGGTCCTATTGAGGCCCTTAGGGAACTTTCACACACCCACGTCTAAGAAAGGCTTTGAAATGAATGGCATTGGCAATGATCAGTTTCTTGCATATCTCAGATAAGAAGTCAAATCAAGCTTTCCTATGGTTGTAGCTTTTTCTTTCATTCTTTCTGATGCAATTTAGTATTCTTGGTTTGTAATAATCTGTAATAAATGTTTGGGGCTAGCTAGTGAAAAAGGTTGGGTGATCATGTATGCTCAAGGGTAGAAAGCATGCCTATAGGACTATTTAAATTCTCTGTGTTCAATTCTGCATTTTTAGACACCATGTCTATAGGGTTTATATTAATTTCTTTTATGGTCAATTTCTCACCTCGATAACCTGCCTATATGACGTATTTAAATTCTGCATGCCACTTATATATCATGCTTTAAGTTCTAAACGGTCAAAATAAATGTCATATTCATAATGCTGAAATCAGTAACATATAGAAAATAGGCCTATAGGGGTTCTTAAATAAATCTGATTCGCTCCCTTCACATTCAACGCTAAATATGATGTCCATAGTTTAAATCAGCAATAATAGATACCATCACCTGCAGAACCTAAAACTGGTTAGTTTTAAATCAGTCTATTCTGAATTAGTTTTAAACAACTTAATTCCCTTACTTAATGAGGTTTAGCAAGCATGCCTACAGGACGTAAAATAATTTGTTTTTACTGTTTCACCACAGTCTTAATTAAGTAGATATCATGCCTATAGGACCCCGTTTAAACACTTAGTCAAGCCTTAGAGTAATGACAATAAAAAATGAATTTGCCTCTGTTAATTAGTAACTGCTCCAACCAGCAGGCATGCCCGATTTGGGCTTCTTATCTGAGGTATCTAATGAATCTGGCTCTGAATCAAACTCCCCTTTGTCTCTAGTATTTCTAATCGGACCTAAAAAGTATGTGCAAGTCATACTAGTTATGTGTTTTATTCAAGGAGGTGTATATGAGCCTTTATCTGTTTATGTGTTCTCCCCAACATGCAGTATGTGTTTTTGTATGTCGTCTTAGATTTTGTCCTTTGAAACAAATCAGCCTAATATCCCTTCACTTTAGGAATAGTAGTCCTAAGTTCTTCCGAGACTGATAGGAATGGAATGGGTAAAAGAATGTAATAGTAAGTGAGACCAATCCGCGCTTTAGAACCTTAAACGGGGTGGGAAAGGGTAGATATGGATATAATGACCGGTGCGCTAATACCACGTGTAGCCCCTCTTCTGAGGAGTGATTACAGGGTATTGCATTGATGTGATCCATATTTTAAATAAACTTAGGACCCCTTTTACCTTATTTCCCTTTTCTTTTAAAAGCATTGCAACTCCTTGTTTAAAATCAGCTTTAATTGCTCTTTCATACTTTGTTCCCTTTCAAACATTTGTTATTCAAATCCCCTCTTGTTTGAGCCTTATTTGTTTATATGTTAATTGCAGATCAAATTCACAATAACTGTCTGGCCGGGAACCACACTAGAGGATCTTGAGGGGTGCCTAACACCTTCCCCTTAGGATAATTTCAAACTCTTACCCTATCTTTAGTTATTGAAAGGACTTAGAATTGAATTTCTATTGGTGTCCTAAAGCACCTTAAATCATTAGGTGGCGACTCTTCAAATGAAAAACCTAGTTCCCAAAAGGAACGAGTTGTCCCTCCAAATGTCATATTCCGCGGAGGAAAAAGGCGGCGCGACAACATGGTGACTCTGCTAGGGATATTTAGGCTTTTACCATTTCGGACTATCATTGTGAATTTATGTTTCTTTATGTACAACTACTTGTTTAATTCCTTTAAACATTCAATATTTTTTTTCCTCAGTTGCAAAATTGACTTGTCTTTTTGTTTCTTCCCTTTATTACTTCTTGAAATTATGAAACTGCTGTATTTACTACTTTCTTAACGTGCAAATACGTGACAATATGTTTTAATTTATTGCATAATCATGCTCAAGATCATATTCCACTCGTGCCAAACAAATACCATAGCAACGCTTATAATGAGTGATTGCGCTCTTCCGATATTATTACCCCCTAAATCCGGAAAAGTCATATTTGCGGTAAAACCAATCGATCAACGGTGTAGTCGATGGTTCCGTGCCTTTCCCCCTTGAGTTGTCCGCTCATAGGTACCAGTCTAAAACCCCATAGAAACTGTACTCTGTTAAATTGTGCATGCATCATGGTCAAACCTAGTTGGGTCAGTTATGTTGTCCACATAATAAGAAAGCCTTGTCCGAAGTCCACTGGGTTTCCCTAAACCCAAACGGACATCACCACGTTCCGTGCATTTATTTGGAGAACTAAATGCTTTATGCTAATTATTGATATTAAATAGTCGAGTCCGGTGGGGGTAAGGGCCTAACCTTATTTGTCTTGCAGAAATATGAGGCACGAAGTCCCTAGGTTCGGCATGGTCACCAACATCTACCCAAAACTGCTAAGCTGGTGGAAAGATCTTCACTCTAGTGATCAAACTCTTGTCTGGAAATACTTGGGAAGCCTACCTTCTCTCCTTGAAATCCAACCCAACAACAAGATCATAGAAGCTGCTACTTTGTTCTGGGATTATGAGAGGTCCGTGTTCCGCTTCGGGGACATTGAAATGACACCCTTGCTAGAAGAGATAGGAGGATTGGCCGGTATATCGTGTGAGACTCCGGATTTGTTAATGCCTGAGAACCACAAGGGCAGAGGCTTCCTCAAAATGATGAGTCTGAAGAAGAATCCAGAACTGACATGTCTAAAAGAATCCTATGTCCCGTTTGACTATTTGTATAAGAGGTATGGTCACAGCAAATCCTACCGTACCTATCCTGACGAGTTTTCCATCACATCATTAGGGCATATTCACCGAAGGGTCTTTGTATTTATGTTTTGTTTCCTGTGATTGATCGTGTTTCCAATGAAGAAAGAAAGAATCCACACCAGACTGGCTATGGTAACTAAGACCTTAATGGAAGGAATTGGCGGGAAATCATTTAGCATCGTGCTCATGATCATTGCGGAAATATACCGAGCCTTGGAAAAGTGTCAACAAGGAGCCAAACACTTCGAAGGCTGCAATTTGCTACTTCAACTTTGACTCTGGAGCACCTCCAAAAGGGTGAATACCAATAAGAGATTCAGCGAAGGGACTAGGATGATCATATCGCTTTCCATCATCCGAAGCAAATGAATTACATGCCCAATATGTTTGCCCAACTGGAGAATGCTAGAGAATGGGTCGAGCTCTTCAAAAATCTGACTGAGGACCAAGTACAATAGATGATCGAGTGGTTTCCGACCAAGAAGTTCATCGCTCGATCCAGGGATACACCTTTTCTGATATTGATCGACTTAAAAGGAACATACCCTTACGTCCCTCTACGGGTTATGAGGCAAGCTGGTAGGAAGCAAGTTGTACCAAGGGTCGACAAGATGAGTCACTTCCTGGCTGACTTCCAGGATGAAGATAGTCCTTACAAGTGCCAAGCTCAGCATATATGGCACTGCAAGATCATCATGGGGAAGGTTACCATCGAGCCAGACAGATACAATGCTAGTTGCGCTCCCTACTATTCAGGTTGGTTGGAGGATAATCATAATGATCTGGGCCCGCCTGGGTTTGTTCGAGGATACAGGATCATAGACGAAAAGGACGAAGCACATGTCAAATACAATCAACTGCGCAAGAGGATCTGGGAATGCGAAAGTGAACACCGTGAGATACAAGAAGCCAACCAAAAGTTTATTCAGGAGTGGAAAGACATGGCTATCAGTGCCAACAAGAGACAAGGATACTTGGAGCGAGTCATAGTGGAATTGGAAAGGAAGTTTCTCAAGGTGGTCGAAGATTGCCAAAATGCTGAAGGCAACGAAGCGGACCTATAGCCAGGGCCTACCTATTGCTGGGATTTCGTGAGCTGGGGAAGTTGTTCGACGAAGCCATGGATGCCGAATCTGGGGAAGGTCCTTCAGGGACCAAGTAGATAGAATTTTATCTTTTCGCTATATAAAGTGTAATAAGGCCAAGGGCAATTAGTGACTTTTATTTCCTGTTGTTTAGTGTCGATTTGAGATTCGTCTTATTTTCTATCAATAAAATGAGTCATTTAGCATCTTGAGCTCTCCAAATTAATTTGTCGTTAGTCCTACCTCGAGCACAAAGAGGTCCTCAAATTAGGACGTGATTTACATTCCCGCATTATGTGTTTAAATATGGAAATACTTTTCATGATCCTCACTAACTTGTTACCCTTTAGTTTTTACTTTTTGTTTATTATTCCCCCTCCCCAAAGGTTAGTTCATGAACTCTGGCAACATCATCCTATTTCACGAGATCCAGGGGCCCTCCACCTACTCCTCCTCTTAGTCCTATCAGAAATAAGAACAAAGGGAAGATAGAAGATTTGAACAACACCCGAAAAGAGAACTCAATTGAACGGGTAGAGGTCACTCATGGTCATGGTATTCAGGCTCCTAAGGAAAATGCATCCCAACTCGAACAAAAGCTGTTGAAATTCCAAGAAGAACTCAATCAAGTCCGGAATCTGGCAAATCTGTCATTTTCCCTCACCACTCCAGATATCAATTTCCCGAATGCCCAGAACCCAACACCTCCACAGAATATCCCAAAGCAACAGAAACACCTACCGCACCTCAAACAACACCCCGTTGCTCATCCCAGAACTCCAAAACCCCACAAATAACCACTGCCACACCCACCATAACACCCCCATCTATGTGAAGAGTATGCCACACTCCACCCAACCCATCTCAAGCACACCCAAGTCTCATAATAAGGACATACTCATTAGGAGACTGGCTGAAGAACTCAAGAAATTGAATAGTCAAATTCAAGGTGTTGAAGGAACTAAGGGAATTGAAGGGCTAAACTACGAAGATCTCTGCATACAGCCTGATGTCAAACTGCCCGAGGGGTACAAACCACCTAAGTTTGAGATGTTTGATGGTACAGGTGACCAAGGTTCCATTTGAGAACGTACTGTAACAAGCTGGTTGGGGTAGGAAAAGATGAGAGAATCTGCATGAAGCTTTTCACGAGGAGCTTGAAAGGAGATGTTGTGTCTTCGTACATCAGCCAAGATCCGAAGAAGTGGTCGAACTAGGTAGGAATGGCGTCCAACTTTATGGAGAGGTTCAGGTTCAATACGGGGAATGCGCCAGATGTATTCTATATTCAAAATCTAAAGAAGAAGCCCATAAAAACATTTTGCAAGTATACTACTCGCTGGAGGTCCGAAGCTGCTAAGGTTAGACCTGCCTTAGAGGAAGAACAAATGAACAAATTCTTTGTACGGGCTCAAGACCCACTGTATTATGTAAGACTGATGATGATCGAGAGTCACAAATTTTTTGACATTATCAAGCAGAGAGAAAGGATAGAACAGGTGTAAGGCCCCGTGAAATCCCTACTCGAAAACCCGGATTCCGTAGTGCCAAGTTAGGAGCATGAATAATGCATTAAAAAGTCAAGAATAAGTTTCCAGAAAAATGCAAGAAATGCGGTCCGGAATGCGATCACATAATCAAAATGCGGACAGCATATATGCCGTAGAGTGAGGTAGAACGTTGGCTAAAATTGAAGTCAATTATGCGGTCGCATAATCGAAATGCGGACCGCATAGTCGTCACATATTTTCCTTTGATTTTTGTGAGGGTTAGTTCTCGGTGCACTTTGCGACCGTAGAACATGAATGTGGATTGCATTCTTACTGCAGACTGAGTCAGAGTGTTTAGTTTCTAGGGAGCATTTTTGCGGTCTATTATACGGACCGCATGTTTACTCTGCGATCGCAAATGCGACCGCATATTTGACTCGGGGCTCCAATTTTCTAATTTTTAACTCGACCTCCATATCAATATATCCGTTGTTATAGCTCATTTTAAGCATTCTTCTGAGCATTTTCTAGAGGGAGAGAGAGGGTTTTTAGAGAGAGAAAGCCTCCACATCAAATTACTCCATAAGATATGGCTAAATCCTTGAAGAAAGTCAACCCCTTGACCTTCATCTCAAGAGGTAAGACTCCATCACTCCAACTCTTATTTGTTTTATTCTCATATATAAGGGGTCACTAATGAGGTGATTCATGGGTATAACAATGGATTCCTTGCCTTCATATCAAACATTAGAGTAGTGGGAGGTGGTGAATTAAAGAGGGGTACAAAATGATATAAATTGCACCTCTAGGGTTTGCCAATATGCTTGAACCAAGATAGAGTCTCAATCTCATCTCTAATTCTCGATTTAATTTGTAATTCTTACTCAATAGATTGAAGTGCTCAGAGTTTCGGAAATTTGTAAAAGAGTAAGGAAAGCTTTATTGAGGTATGTATGGCTAAAACCCCTTTTTATTAGAAATTAAGCTCCGTTGTCATTACGAAAGTATGGTAAGAGTTGAATTGGCTAGTGTATTGATTGTCATTACGCATTAATTGATTTACATATATCTATACATATTCGTGAAGGATGTTCCTCAATGTGAATAAGGTAACAATCTTGAAAATCAGATAATGATGAAAAGTACAGTTATGTGTTGAAGTATTTGGGCTATAAGCCAACATTGAAACAAAGAGTTATTCATGCTAGCTATGTGCTCACTTACCCGTGATTGCAATTTGAGTTATCCTTGATATATGTGTCTATGATCATAACTTGTGAAATGAATGTTGAAAAAGGGAAACGATGTGATGATGGTGGCCATGAGTGCCCCAGGAATTGTTATGATATGTGTGGGATNAAGTTGGCGGTGGTATTGAGAACAGTGGTGAACACGTGACAGAAATGTCCAAATCTATGTTGTGAAAATTGTATGAAAGGTTATATGAATTGCTTCTTTGATTTGCCCATATTATTTGCTTGTATCTTTTGATAGTTCTTTCTAGTAAAATGGTGTTTAGTTATACATACCAGTACAATTCAAATGTACTGACTTCCCTTTTGCCGGGGGCGCTACATTCATGTTATGATTGTAGGTGGCTCCATAGCAGACAGTGCCGATCATGTGTAGCGGAGCATTTTTTTACTCAAAGTCTCGGTGAGCCCCTTTTCTTCCATGGGGCCATATGGTGTATCTTTTGTTATTACAGCTTTCCACTTTTGAGGTATAGCCGGGGCCTTAGTGCTGGCATAGTTACGCTTATCTGTTGTATTCTTAGAGGCTCCAAAGACACTAGTGTGGGTTATGTACGGGTGTTCGGGGAGTCCACTATATATATGTTGTAATCCTAAACTTGTGATCTCTATAAACTGTAACTCTAATAGAATCCTTGAAGCTAGCATATGTATGGTAAATCTTTGTGATATGAAATGAACAAATGATGTAGTATGCACCATGTATTCTCGTCTATATTAATGAAAGGCATGGATTCCATATTCATATTGAGTTGGGTAAGAAAGTGTTCGGTAAGGCTTGCTCAGTCGGGTTCACTTGATTGAGCGCCAGTCGCGCCTCCCGAGGTTGGGGCATGACAACAGGGCATCAAAAATGGTATGGTTATGAACTTCGAGGCCTTGCAAGCTACAAATAAGGTCTTACAGTCAGGTGGTATGTCCAAGAAAAAGGACGTAGGAGCTACAATGGTAGCACAGAGAACCAAATCTCCCATTAAATACCAAACCTACCCAATGCCTCCACTCACATATCATGCACCCTCACCCTCTTACCAAACTCCACCACCCACCTATCAATCACCTCCACCTCCCACACATCAGCCTACTTCACCTAGATATTCCAACTCGCAGATGTCTAGCAAGCTTACAATACTCAACCATCCCACTATCAGTCACCTCCTCCTCGTCAAAACTTCCCTAGACCACGACCAAATTTTGACTGCATGGGCTCCCAAACAATATACAGCCATTGCTGAACCTATTGACCAACTATATGAGAGACTCAAAGCTGCTGGTCATGTCACCCCATCCCTGCTGTAACTCCTGAGAACCCTTCTCAGTGGGTTAATCCAAACAAATCTTGTGCATACCATTCCGGCATGAAAAGACACAACATTCATGAATGTCGTTCTCTAAAAGATAAGATCCAGACTTTAATGATAACAAGATAATTATGGAAAAGGAACCCGCCTTGAATGCCCGCAACAGTCCTATGCCAGACCATAAAGACGGGGGTATTCACATGATTGAGGTGGAAGATGATTGGGATCCCAAGGGATCCATCAGGTTGATCACAGAAGACGATAATCCAAAGAAGCCAGCAGTTACTCTTAACCCCATCATGGTCCAGATTCAACCATCTGAGGTCACTGAGGTAGATGTGTCTATCCCTCTTGAGTTTGAAGCAACTCCATCAGCAAAGGCACCAGCACTATTTGAAGTTGCCGTTTTGCCACCCAAAGAACGTGTGCCATTCAAAGTAAAGGTGGCCGCACCAATCCCAATGGCAAATGTCCGTAGTGCCCTTATTAAACACAAAAGCTATACCCTGGTATTACACAGCTGAGATTAGAAGAAAAGGCAAGGTTAGGTTTGAAGAGACTATTGCGGTACAGGGTATGATGAGAACTAGTAGAGTTTATACCCCGAAACATCTAGTTGATTCGAGCAAGCATGCCTCTAACCGGCCACCCATCATCGAGACCAAGATGGATGATCCCTGGAAAAAGATAAAGGCCAAGGAATAATCGTTCATCTACTAACTGAGCAAAACTCTGGCGCAAATTTCCATCTTTGCTTTGCTACAAAATTATGAGGCAGACAAGAATGCCCTATTGAGGGTACTGAGTGAAGCATACGTGCCAAGCAACATCACCGGCAGAGAAATGGCTAACATGATAGGACAGGTATTCAAAAGTTATAAGATCACTTTTCATGAAGATGAGCTGCCACCTGAAGGGTTGGGTCACAACACGACATTGCACATCACCGTGCAATGCGAAGAATATTTCACCAGAATACTAATCGATGGAGGGTCCAACCTCAACATTTGTCCGTTGGTAACACTCAGGATGTTGGGTAAGGGGCTACATGAAATAAATGACGTAGCTATCAATGTGAAAGCTTTCGACGGCTCCCAAAGGTCCACCATCGGGGAGATTAGCCTGTGTTTACAAATGGGGCCAACATGGTTCGATGTTTATTTCCAAGTGATAGACGTGCCAGCATCTTACAATCTACTATTGGGACGGCCATGGAACCATGCCGCTAGGGTTGTAGCATCAACACTGCATCAGGCGATAACATTTGAATGGAATCACCAAGAAGTGATGATCCACGGTGACAACAGCAATCCTATATACAGTCGTCAGACCATTCTAGCAATAGGGGAAGAAGAAAGTTAGGTGGGGAGACCTATCACCACATTGAGTGAGTCAATGTTGTTGACAAAGATAAATGGTGGGACAACATGATTGAGAGTATATTAATCTAGAGTGGGTACAAACCTGGCAAGGGGCTTGGCAAGAATCTCCAAGGAATCACTAAGCTCATAAAACTCAACAAATATGGCACCACTTTCGGTCTGGGATATGAGTATACTTGGGAAGAATTCAACAAATGATCGCCACCATGGCATGGTCCTTACTACCCACTGGAACAGCCAATACTGCCTTTGGAGCAAACATTCCAATAGGCCGACATTGTTAATGGGACAGACGATGAGGAGGCACTTGCTGCAGTGAAGAACTTGTTCTAAGAAGACGATGACATGGATTGTTGTGTTGTGTTCGAGGAGGAGTGGGAGGAAGGACCTTCCATATAGGCCGTAAGCAGAGGAGCATACCTCAACAATTGGACAGTCAAAACCACCAGAGCCCGGCGAGCCTCGGGGTAGCAAGGCTGAACAAGCTTCATGCACTATCTTTTATTTTTACTAGTTAATTTTTCCTTTCACATTTTTGATTTCTTTAATAGGATCTACAATGTTCAAAACGGTTATGGAATTTATCAAAGCATTTCAATTTTTTTTGTTATAAATTAACACTCTTATTATTTTTTCTTATTACTTTACTTGTACAGCATTACTATTACTGATTTTGATGAACCAATGACTGACATGCAATGAGACAACGCAACAGATAGACATAGATTCAAAGGAAGATGATACACCAGAGGAAATTGTCAAAGAAGTAGAGAACTTTGAGAACAGACCAAAGTCCAACCTGGACGAGACAAAAATCATTAACCTGGGAGATGCAGAAAATGTCAAGGAAACATGAATCAGCGTTCACTTATCACCATCAGAAAAGAAGGAATACACAGAATTTCTAAGGGAATATGAGGACATGTTCGCCTTGTCATATGATGATATGACGGGTCTAAGTACGTCTATCATGGCCCATAAACTGCCAACTGATCTGACATGTCCGTCGGTAAAGCAAAAGCTCAGAAAATTCAAGCCTGATATGAGTTTGAAAATAAAGGAAGAGGTTACTAAGTAACTCAAAGCCAAGGTTCTCAGGGTAGTAGAATACCCGATATGGTTAGCCAACATTGTGCCCATACCAAAGAAGGACAGGAAGGTCAGAGTCTGTATCGACTATCGAGATCTCAACAAGGCCAGTCCGAAAGATGACTTCCCTTTACCAAACATACACATTCTGATTGATAATTGCGCCAAGCATGAGTTGCAATCATTTGTGGATTGTTTCACCGGTTATCATCAGATCTGGATGGATGAAGAGGATGCTGAGAAAATGGCTTTCATTACGCCGTGGGAAATGTACGGCTATAAGATGATGTTGTTCGACCTAAAGAATGCAGGGGCCACCTACATGAGGGCCATGACTAAAATTTTCCTTGATATGATATACAAGAAGATTGAGGTGTACGTAGATGATGTTATCATCGAGTTCGAGAAGTCCACTGATCACATGGAAGATTTGAGGAAGTTTTTTAATAGATTACGAAGGTACAACCTGAAACTAAATCCTGCAAAGTGTGCATTTAGGGTTCCCACCGGGAAGCTACTTGGGTTTATTGTGAGCCGTCGTGGAATAGGACTGGACCCGTCAAAAGTCAAAGCCATTCAAGAATTGCCACCGCCAAAGAACAAGAAGGACGTAATGAGTTTCTTGGGAAGACTTAACTATACCGGCCAGTTCATAGCACAATCTATAGTTATCTGTGAGCCAATCTTCAAGATGTTGAAAAAGTACGCCACTACCAAATGGACTGATGACCGCCAAAAAGCTTTCGATAGATACAAGGAGTACATGTCAACACCACCAGTTTTGGTACCACCCGAGCCAGGTAGACCCCTACTACTCTACATCGTAGTACTATATAGTGCCTTCAGTTTTGTGTTGGGCTAGCATGACGAAATAGGGAGAAAGGAACATTCCATTTGATATCCCAGCAAGAAGTTCACTTCGTACGAAGCCCGATATTCTCTGTTAGAGCGCACCTACAGTTTTCTGACTTGGGTGGCCCAAAAACTAAAGATTTACTTCTGTACCTATACTACATACCTCATATCAAGGATGGATCTTCTAAAGTACATCTTTCAGAAGCCCATGAGCACTGGCAAGCTAGCCAAGTGGCAAATACTACTGAGTGAATTCGATATTGTATACATAACTTAGAAGGCAATCAAGGGACAAGCATTGGCAGACCACCTTGCTGACAACCCGTAGATGGAGAATATGAACCTTTGAAAACATATTTTCCCGACGAAGAGGTATCGTTCATAGGAGAAGATATTGCAGAATCCTATGATAGTTGGACAATGTTTTTCGATGGAGCAGCAAATTTCAAAGGAGTTGGCATAGGAGCAGTTCTAGTATCAGAAACCGGTCAGCATTATCCGATGTCTGCCAAGCTCAGGTTCCCGTGCACTAACAATATGGCCGAATATGAAGCCTTTATCCTAGGGCTCTAGATGGTCATTGACATGAACGTACATGAGTTGCTAGTAATTAGAAATTCAGACTTGCTTATACATCAGGTATGAGAAGGATGGGCAACCAAGAACTCTAAGATACTCCCGTATCTGCATCATGTACATGATTTGAGAAAGAGGTTCACAAAGATAAAATTCCGACATGTTCCCAGAATCCAGAATGAATTCGCCGATGCATTGGCTACCCTATCATCCATGATACAACATCCCGGTAAGAACTTCATTGACCCCATGCCGGTGAAAATTTATAATCAACCAGCTTACTATGCCCATGTTGAGGAGGAAGCAGATGGAAAACCTTCGTTCCATGATATCAAGGAATATTTGTCGAAAGGAGATTACACGGAGCTTGACAATCATACTCACAAATGCACATAGCAGAGACTGTCCAACAACTTCTTTCACAGTGGAGGAATCATATATAGGAGAAATCCTGACCTGGGACTACTAAGGTGTGTCGACGCAAAGGAAGCATCCAAACTTCTAGAAGAAATCCATGATGGGAACAGACTGCATTCAGTATGTTAAGAAATGCCACCGCTGTCAAATACATGCAGACATAATAAAGGTGCCTCCAAATGAGCTCAATGCAACAAGCTCACTGTGGCCTTTCGCCTTTTGGGGAATGGATGTTATTGGACCAATCGAGCCTGCCGCTTCCAACGGGCACAAATTCATCCTAGTGACAATTGACTACTTCACCAAATGGGTCAAAGCAACATCTTACAAAGCAGTGACTAAGAAAGTCATGGCGGACTTTGTCCGCGACCGCATTGTTTATCGATTCGGGATTCCAGAGTCAATCACTATTGATAATGGCTCCAACCACAATGGTGACTTAATGAAATCTTTGTGTGAAACCTTCAATATCAGACACAAAAATTCTATAGCCTACAGGCCTCAAATGAACGGAGCTGTGGAAGCTGACGGTAAGAACATCAAGAAAATATTGAGAAAGATGATTGAGAAGCATAAGAAATGGCACAAAAAGCTATCATTTGCTCTATTAGGATATCGCACCACAGTCTGCACGTCAACAGAGCAACCCCCTATATGCTGGTTTATGGTACAGAGGTTGTCATTCCCACTGAGGTAGAAATTCCCTCCCAAAAAATCATACAGGAAGCTGAGCTTAACGACGTTGAATGGGTGAAAAGTCGTTACGAGCAACTAGCTCTCATATATAGGAAAAGAATGAATGCAGTGTGTCATGGTCAACTTTATCAGAGCAGAATGTCCAGAGCCTTCAACAAGAGAGTCAAGTCGAGACAGTTCACACCAGGGCAGCTGGTATTGAAGAAGATTTTTCCGCATCAAGATGAAGCCAAAGGGAAATTATCTCCCAACTAGCAAGGTCCATACATGGTTCACCGGGTTCTGATAGGAGGATCCCTCATACTTGCAGAAATGGACGGAGAATTTTGGTCCAAACCCGATTAATTCAGATGCAGTCAAGCGCTAATATGTGTAATCTTTATGTTTTCCCTATATGATGTAATTTGAACTACGTCTAACCTGATTCCCGTTTAAGAGGGGATACGTAGGCAGCCTTATGGGTTTGGTCACAATTCAGTAAAAATTTTATTTCCCCCTACAATTGGAAACTGGGGCAGAATTTTGAGGGGGACCCTCAAAATTCCAAAGTAATTTCATCTGATCGTCGCAAACAACAGTCAGAAGCATCAACCCATTAAACTGGGGTAGAATTTTGAGGATGACCCTCAAAATTCTGACGAAATAGAGGTTGAAATGTCCTGAACCACGCCACAGTCGTCGGTTCATCTAAAAACTATTTCTTAATTATATATTTGCACCGTATTTTTACAAAGTCATGCGTGTTTATTACTGAAATTTCCTTGTTTAGCGACGCTACCCTAATAATACATACAGTATTACTAGATCAAAACCGAGCAGGTCAAGCAGAGCCAGCGGGATACGAACAAACCTCCCCCCTTACAAAACCCATGATTTTCCTTTGGATGCAGGCACTTTTATTACAAAATCATCAAACATACTATACACTCACGAGACAAACATTGTTCACGAATACAACTCTCCGAATCGTTGCACTTATTCACATTTGCCACCCACACGTACCAGTGATATTCCGTGTGTCACAATGTCCCCAGCAGTCACGATACCGCTATTTGCTATCAGCTAAGAAAGCTCTATTACCATTTACCCTTTTACTTCTTGCATAAGGCTACCATTCTGACTTTCGAGACTAAACTATGTCTCCATCTGCATTTTCTGCATTGCATAAGGTTACCATTCTGGCTTCCGAGACTAAACGCTATCTCTATCTACACTTTATGCATTGTATAAGGCTACCATTTTGCCTTCCGAGACAAAACGCTGTCTCCATCTGCATTTTTTGTATTACGTAAGGCTACCATTCTGCCTTCCGAGACTAAATGCTATCTCCATCTGCATTTTTTGCATTACATAAGGTTACCATTCTACCTTCCAAGACTAAATGATGTCTCCATCTACATTTTCTGCATGGCTAAAAGATCGCCACCTTATCTACATTTGCATGGCTCAAAGATCGCCACCTAAACATTTGCATGGCTGAAAGGTCGCCACCTTATCTACATTTGCATGGCTGAAAGATCGCCACCTCTACATTTTCATGGTTGAAAGATCGCCACCTTATCTACATCTGCATGGCTGAAAGATTTCCACCTCTATATTTGCATGGCTGAAAGATCGCCACCTTATCTACATCTGCATGGCTGAAAGATCGCCGCCTCTACATTTGCAAGGCTGAAGGATCTCCACCTACTGCATTGCATGGGTTGAAAGATCACCAAATACTGCATCTCATGGGTTGAAATATCGCCAAATTATCCAAAGGCGTCATCGTTTGGAGGCATCATCTTCATGGCCCGAGAATACCATGTCATGGCCTGAGGATCCCCTTTTATCTTGTGCATATCATTATTCAAAGGCATCATGGTTCGAAGGCATCATCCTCATAGCCCGAGAGCATCATTTCATGGCCCTCAAATCCTTTAGTATACACTTCATGGCCCAGGATATCATGGTGTAAGGACGTCATCCTAACCATCCAGAGACAACATTTATGGTCCGACAGGAATTTGCATCATGTTTAAATTGACACACAGTATATGCTTGTATTGCTTATTTGCAGTTGAATCAACGAGCAAGGGCCATCTCGGCAGGAGCGATCCCGCTCCAGTTCCCGCAGCCCTATTAGACCTTAACCATTCACTTGACCCTAGATATTGCGTCCCTTTTTTAAAAGTCTCCACCGACATACTCCGCCGATGGATTCTGAACTATATTCAGCCTGATTCTTATAAAACTAGAGATAAGTAGGTAGCTCAGAAGCCAGGGCACAGCCTAAATCTCTTCGAACCATCTTGCTCGGTCAAAATTAGCCATCATATCTTTACCTTAATTTTTTCCTGTACATTTTAATATGCAAAATACCTTTCAAAATATTATATGTATATATATATGAATATGTCCAAATATTTTACTATTTTTCCTTAATTTTTTAAAGATTTTTAAATCAATTTATTGAGCTATTTTATCCATAAAAACCCAATAAGTATTTCCAAAATTATCATTTTTGGTGATTCACTTATTGGATTCTCATATTCATGCTGAAATATAGCTAAGATAATTTTGCATATTTTTACAAATTTATTTGGAATTTTTAAGACTAAATTGCATATAATTATAATATTAGCCTCTTTTAAGATTTAATTGCGTTTATATTTATAAAAAATAAGACCAGTGTTTTTAAATTAAAAATTACAGATTATAAATCATTTTTACGCTTTTAATTTATTTTCAGAAATTAATTTGCTATTTTTGTAAAATAAATAAGGGAAAATTGGTTATTTGAAATCTTGCCCATTTTATTTCAAATGTAGCATGATTTTGAACCCCATTTAAACACAGTCTAAAGCCTAATTACCCTGACCTAATTCCCTTTCAAACCGACCCACAACATAATATAACAACCCAACCCGGATCCCCTACCTAATTCTAACAGTTGATCAAAATGATCAACGGCCACTATCGACCCTTTCTATTTTTAATCTCAAACGACCTCTTACCCCCACCCCATTTCATACACTACGCCGCCTCTGAATCCCTTTCTCTCTCAATCCTCTCTCAAACCCTCTCAAACCCTCTCAAACCCTAGCCGTCGCCATCAACTACAACCCTAATACCCCCCAAATCTATGGCTTCCACGGTCATCCGTATACCTGTATCAGCCCCTACATGGCTTCTGTGTGTTCGAATCTTATGGTCTCAAGGCTAGAGCTTGAAAGAATTTGGTCCAGGCCCTGTTCGATTTCAGTTCATGGCTATTCTCCGGTTATCTCTGACCTTTCACCTGCTAGCCATGGCCATTCAAGTCTGACTCTTGATTCTCCCACTTAGATCGATGATTTTCAAAGCCTTTCTTACCCCTTAGGGTTCTTTTGATACCCTAGCCTTTAAGGTTCTTTCGATTTCTTCGTAGATCTGCTTCAGATCTATGTTTGCTTTGAACTTCTAAGCGTTTTTGTCAAAGTTTATTTAAAGCTCTGCTTTCAAAACTCCATTTCTTTCCGGTTAGGCTTTTTGTTAAGTTATTTCGAAAACTTTCTTTGATTTTTTGATATGTTTTGCTGTGTTTGCTCGTATTATCCTTCTGTCAGAGTTTGAATGTTAAAACCCCTAATTTCTTTTAGTTTTTTATTAAATGAATGTTTGTTTGCCTGAGTTTTTGTCCAATCTGTCTGTTTATCCTCTTTTTAAAACTCTTCTATTGTTGAAAATCTTATGGTTTTGGGTCTGAGGCTATTTGTTTAAATGCATGACTCGATTTGGAGTTCTCTATTTCAAAATCCCTTATTCATTTTGTGTGATTCTTCTGACTCTAGTTTTCTATCATCTCTAAAACTCAAGTATGTTCGAAACACTAATTTTCAAAAGGGGTTTCCTTCACCTGCTACTGTGAGGTCTTCACATGCTTTGATATTCTATGTTTCTTTGCTACTGATTCAATGTGACATGACCTACTGGACTATCATGCTTCAAATGTTGCTATCTACTGATTTTTTATGCTATTTCCCCTTGCCACAGACTAGGCCTCGCATGTATAATGTTATGCACCCTATTTATATGCTGAGTCTCCTTCTCTGACTAATTTTCAAACTCGTGACTAAATTTAAACTTTTATTTTATGAGATTCTGATTTTAGTTGCCTATTAATGTGAATTGATTTCTTTTTCTATTTTTGCCTTAAAGAACCATTTTCAAAATTAGAATATCTCTGTACCTAGACTCGGATTGCTTACTTGTTATTTTACTACTTCCTTTATGGCAACTGTCAGCCTGCTTTTTAATTGATTGTTTTCCTTATTTTGAACATGTCACTGCCCATTAATCAAGTGACCCCTTAATTAAGGGAAATAACTTATATAATTGATTCTGAATCATGATTGTTTCCATGTTTGTAGCTTATTACCTCTTTCTTACTCAATTTCAAAAACTATAAGTACCCTGTACTTCTTTTTGAACAAGACGGAACACTTTTAGTTCTGAACTTACACTTACACTCAAATACTCTCTCTTTCTTTACTACTTGTGTTGTTGCCTATTTAGCTGGCTGAAAGTCAAGGTTGTATTATGAAGTCCTGCTACTTTTTTAATGCACTTTGCTTCTTTGACTGGTATGTTCTAATTAAGTTTTCATCACCAATAACAACATGCTTATTTACTGATTTTTTTGTGCATTCTTGTCTGCCTACTATTTGTATTCAATCCAGTACCATTATTTAGCATGCTGTAGTTTCCCTTGCCCATGTTCTGAACCGATGTATGATAACCTGTGAATCCTAAATCCCTACCCCAATTTGTTTAATACTTATGGTTTGTTTGGTGAATGACAATATCGAATATTGCTGAGCATGACACAAATTTTGTCCTCCTAGGATCATAACGCCCATGTTATCCTCATATGTTATGTGTTCTATTTGATTTACAAACATGACAACA
Source organism: Nicotiana glauca (assembly GCA_026770625.1). NCBI lineage: Eukaryota > Viridiplantae > Streptophyta > Magnoliopsida > Solanales > Solanaceae > Nicotiana > Nicotiana glauca. The sequence continues at coordinate 38,962 of MU739959.1, forward strand.
CTCCCTATTGTTGTGCATGCCTAGAATTAACTCAGGCCTAAGTGTATAGGCTCATTCAATGGATTCCCAATTTCCTGCCCCCTTGGTGTGAAATTAACAACTCTTTGAAGTGTTAATGGATGTCTCCCATCACCCTTTCCCCTCTCCTTTATTCCCTCAGCTCTTAGAACTCAGTTTTTACACTTTTCACTGTCTTCTTAAACTTAAGTTTTGTCCCCCTCATGTGAGCCTTGACTTGGGACACATGAGCTCTCTCGGAACTTGGACACATGAGGGTTGGCATTTCCACATTGCACTCATCTCTATTCTGGTTATGTAACTTGGGTGTGAGAACTGCCCGGGGTCCTATTGAAGCCCTTAGGGAACTCTAACACACCCAGGTTTGAGAAAGGCTTTGAAATCAATGGCATTGGCAATGATACGGTTCCTTGCATATCTCAGATAGGAAGTCAAATAAGGCTTTGCTATTGTTGTAGCTTTTTCTTTCATTCTTTCTGATGTAATTCAGTAATCCTGGTTTGTAATAATCTAAATAAACATTTGAGGCTGGCTAGTGAAAAGGGTTGGATGATCATGTATGCTCAAGGGTAGAAAGCATGCCTATAGGACTGTTTAAATTCTCTGTGTTCAATTTTGCATTTTTAGACACTATGTCTATAGGGTTTATCTCAGTTTCTTTATGGTCAATGTCACACCTAGATAACCTGCATATAGGACGTATTTAAATTATGCATGCCACTTAGATACCATGGCTTAAGTTCTAAATGGCCAAAATAAATGTCATGTTCTTAATGCTGAAATCAGTAACATATATAAATCATGCCTATAGGGATTCTTAAATAAATCTGATTCGCTCCCTTCACATTCAATGCTAGATATCATGTCCATAGGTTTAAATCAGCAATAATAGATACCATCACTTGCAGAACCTAAAATTGGTTAGTTTTAAATCAGTCTATTCTGAATTAGTTTTAAACAACCTAATTCCCTTACATAACGAGGTTTAGCAAGCACGCCTATAGGGTGTAAAACAATTCATTTTTACTGTTTCACCACAGTCTGAATTAATATCATGCCTATAGGACCCCGTTTAAACATTTAGGCCAACCATAGAGTAATGATAATAAAAAATGAATTCACCTCTGTTAATTAGTAACTGCTCCAACCAACAGGAAGGCCTGATTTGGGCTTCTTATCTGAGGTATCTGTTGAATTTGGATCTGAATCAAACTCCCCCTTGTCTCTAGTAATTTTAATCCGACCTAAAAAGTATATGCAATTCATGCTAGTTATGTGTTTTGTTCAAGGAGGTTTATATGAGCCTTTATTTGTTTATGTGTTCTCCCCAACATGCAGTACGTATTTTTGTATGTCGCCTTAGATTTTGTCCTTTGAACAAATCAGCCTAATATCCCTTCCTTTTAGTAATACTAGTCCTAAGTGCCTCCGGGACTGATAGGAATGTGATGGGTAAAAGCATGCAATAGTAATCGAGACCAATCCGTGCTTTAGTACCTTAAATGGGGTGGGAAAGGATAGATATGGATATGATGGCCGGTGCTATAGTACAAAGTGTAGCCCCTCTTATGAGGAGTGATTACCGGGTATTGCATTGATGTGATCCATATTTTAAATAAACCTAGGACCCCCTTTGCCGTATTTCCCTTTTCTTTAAAAGCATTGCAACTCCTTGTTTAAAATCAACTTTAATTGCTCTATCATACTTTGTTCCCTTTCAAACATTTGTTATTTAAATCCCCCCTTGTTTGAGCCTTATTTCGTTATATGATAATTGCACCCAAATTCACAATAACTATCTGGCCGGGAACCACACTAGTGGATCCAGAGGAGTGCCTAACACCTTCCCCTTAGGATAATTTCAAGCCCCTATCTCTGGTTCTTCAAATGACTTAGAATTGAATTTCTATTGGTGTCCTAATCCACCTTAACTCATTAGGTGGCGACTCTTCGAATGCAAAACCCAGTTCCCAAAATTAACGAAATGTCCCACCAAATGTCATAAACCCAATTTCTGCAAAGGAAAAAGGGGGCGCGACAGTTGGTGTAAGGGAATCTGAGTTTAGCGGATACCGGATAATCCTAACCCATTTCTGATACCAAAAGATCTCCAATGCCCACTCCTCTGAAATTTGTAGCTCCAATGAAGAACATCCTCCAACTGTTATATGCTTCGGTAATGTATTCCCCTATGAATGACACTTCTTCATTAGGAAAATACGTTTTCAAGGGTTTGTATTCTCCTCCCACCAGATTTTTAGCAAGATGGTTTGCCAATGTTTGTCCCTTGACCGCCTTCTGAGTTACATAGATGATATCGCGATGCCTTTACCCCTTAAACCAGCCTCCACGCGCGTCTAATCTATCCAACATCAGAGCGAATACATTACAATATGCCAATAGGACAATACCCAATTGAAAACAATCGAAAACAATCGAAAAATAGCAAAAATCTCAAAATTAGTAAAACCCGAGCCCCGGTCCCACTTCTCAAAACTCAGAAATTTTCACATCAATAGGTTCCTCATCTTCTCACGAGTTCATACATACCAAGAACTCTCAAATCCAAGCTCAAATGACCCATCAAATCCCAATTTGAAATATCAAAAACTCAAGCCCTAGTTCACCAATTATAGGCTTAATTTCCATGAATTTCTAGGTTAATTTCACATAATAATCACGTTTTTAACTCATAAAACTTACCTCCAGTCAATCCCAGTCGAAACCCTCTTCAATTGCTCCCAAAAAGCTCTCAAGATGTTCAACAATGGAGGAAAATAACTTAGGCTCACGGATGAAATATCATTAAAACCGCCCTCGCGTTCGCGATGTCCAAAATTACACTGACCAAATTTCCTCTTCGTGAATGCGGTGAGCCACCCGCGAACGCGATTCCTTAGCTAATACCACTTCCCGAACATGACACTATTCACGCGAACGTGATGCACACTTTTCGGACCTTCCGCGAACGCGGTGCAATTGATGCGAACGCGAAGCACAAGACTTAGGAGCCCAACCTTTCTCCTACGCGAACGCGGGGTCCTCACCGCGAACGCGAAGCTCTAGAATTTAACTCTCCGCGAACGCGGATCTAACTTCACGAACGCGAAGGCCAAATCTGGCCTGCAACTGCTGCTGCATTACCAAGTCCGAAACTCTACGTTATCTATCCAAAATTACCCTGAGGCCCCCGGGACCTCAACCAAAAGCACCAACACATCCTAAAACATCATTCAAACTTGTTCCAATCGTTAAAACACATCAAACAACACTAAAATCATCAATTCTCACCGAATTCAAGCCTAAGCTCTTCAAAAACTTCCGAAACACGCATTTGAACAAAATCCGAACCAAAACACCTCTGGATGATCTGAAATTTTACACAAACATCTAAAATCACATAACAAAGCTACTACAACTCTCAGAATTCCATTCCAACCCTCAGATCAAAATCTCACCTATCAACCGGAATTCGCCAAAATACTAACTTCGCCAATTCAAGCCTAATTCTATACCGGACCTCCAAAACCAATTCCGATCACGCTCCTAAGTCATAATTCACCCAGCGAAGCTAACCAAATAATAAAAACTCTGATCCGAGCTCGGATACCAATAAGTCAACTCTTGGTCAAACCTTTCAAATTCCAAGCTTTCACTGAAACTGTTCTTTCAAATTCATTCCAAATTTTCCTGAAAGTCAAAACCAACGATCTATATTAGTCATAATACATAACACGGGGCAAGTCATGCTCGAGAACTGATGATCAAAGTGCAAAAGCTCAAAACGACCGGTCGGGTCGTTACATCCTCCCCCACTTAAACACACGTTCGTCCTCGAACGTACCCAGAGTTGTTGTAGAAGCTAACCAGTCTCTGAATAACCTTGCCATGCATATACCCGGGGTTGATCCCACGACACCCTATCTCGTATAGGTACGATAACACATAGAAACTAAAATTACACAACCCAATCTAGCCCATAAATTGTAGAACCACATTTCACTTTCCGAAATCATACACAAGATCAGAACCTCACATCTATACTCAGAATAAGCCCGAACCTGCTGTAATAACCCATACCTGCAACCTCAGGTGCAATTATATGATATATCCCATAAATCAAACACTCGACATGATAACTTCTATTCATAGCAGCTGCCCACAATAACCAAATACCGATAAAAAATCTCTTATTAGCTAAAGTCTCATTCCAACACTTTCATAGACTGCCAACGATAAATGAAACACGCAATAAACCATAACCATTTCTCAGTCAACCATTCCTGAAGCCACTTCCCTTTTTGGCTAATACCACAATATATTTTCGAGCCGAACCTTGATATTATCCTTCCAACAAGCTGAAACCAAATCTGTTCATATTCATTAATGACTCCAACGATCACTTCGAATCCAACACGCCACTCTGGTGACATCACTCATCAATACAGGCCTACGCCACGACTTGCATGATTTGTGCACTAATAAGAAATGGTCTGAACATACTCTGATCATGGAAATGACCCAAACGAAAGAGCTGTACCTCAAGCTCCTCAATACCATCACAACACAAAGCTGAGACCCTGTCTCACACCATAGAAATAGAACACATGAATATATCCGGAAAGGTCATATCTCTACGTAGCCTCGCTACCATGCGTGATCCCATCCAAACACTGTTACATATGAAACACCCCAAGTCACTATGCTCAAAATTTGACAGCCACGTAGAATTTGATGTTTGGGACCAAAGCAAATCATTACACCCATGGTGAAACAAATAACATAAGCCACACAACCCGGTAGGACATAACTGATACGACATTCACTGAGCAACGCTCAACTACTATCCCCACTTGAATTCCACTAAAAGAGTCCAATTGAACTGCACCGTATGTACCTATAACCAACAAATCATAAAACCCCGCAACACAGAAAGGCCACTCATAGATTTCACCAGATTACTAATAAGCTCAACAACAGTTGAATCGACACTTCACTCAACAATGCAACTCGGAGCCAACCGAGTCGACTCAAGCTAGAACACCATCCGCGTTGGCTTACCAACGAACTCCCTATTAAGGGAATCCCGAGGTTGTCCCCTCAACTCCTTAACTCTTCCGGTGCCATACCATACGGTGCCCGGCACCAAATCAATACTGAAATCCACAACCTCGCCTGGTGACATGCCCGGCCAAAAGAAACATATCTGAAAAGTCCCTCAACACCGAAACTGAATCAACATAAGGAGCCTCAGCGCCGACACTCATCACAAGAGCCCAAGTAAGAAAGACAATCCTTCCCAGCTGTCCACTGGGTCTTCCAAATATAAAACCACTCTACCAGGATATACTCCGACACACCTCGCCACTCAACCCGTGGCATTCCGGCATAGCCCGTAGCGCAATAGTCCAGAATAACCCAATACTGAGACAACCAGCCTAAAACCCAATATCACTTCCAAACCCAACATGCCAAGCATAAATGATCCACTCGGGTCTCCAGACCCCGATAGTCACTAGACAGCCGATACACGTGACTCACAACAACAATATAGCCTGAACACAAGAACTCCCAGTCTCCAACTCCACATAGCACATGAATCACCATACCTGATCCCAAATGCTGCCATCCGAATACATATCACACCTCAAGTACCCAATCATTCAATGAAAGATATTCTAAAATTCCCCTGTGCCACCAAGCAAACCTGTCTATCACCAATCGATTTAACAAGAAAGCACCGCAATACTACCGAAGTGCCATCAACTTAATCACATTGCCCTTTTACTGAAACATATACCCTCGTCAAATCACTATGATTAGCAATACCATTTCCTTAATCATCTGAATATCATTCACCCTAATCATCTGAAGCTCGATTCTCTAATCACCTAAAACTGCCCGTGCTGCTTAAGAATTTAATGACTTTCCATTCAGAACTGAATGGCAACCTTACACAGATGAATCTCAATCCTCCACAACATATCGCATATACAATACTACCCTAGGATAACATGAGAACTTCATCTCCCTTCCTAACCACAAATATCTACGTACACAACCAGTAAAGAACTCTCCATTGGTCCTACCTATAAGAAAATCACTATACATCCCAAGCCTCTCACACTCGTAGAAAATACACAGCTCTAACCATGGTAGAAATCAACAAGAACTCTCCCAACTCTATTTGCGCAAACTAAACCGCCAGAACTGAATCCTTATAACCAAACCAAGCTAAGCTAGCCGTCAAAACCCAAGAGCATTGCTTCGAAATACATGTACGAATTCATTACCTTGAACATACACAAGGATTTAATCACATCCTTACCATACCGATTCGGTCTTCTATCAAGATATTCCATCCATCTAAATTTCCTTCTGTTTCATCCTCAACTTGATATTTTCTCTAGTTGTAGCACCACAATGCCTCACCCAGGCTTACCACACGAGACCAAGCATGAACCACACTGTCTAAAACCCATAAGCCTCTGAATACTCTCTCTCGAATATTCCCAAAAACACGACATTCCACAGCACTTTACTCTAAAGAACTTCCTGTGAATCTAAATCCGTTACCTTTACTTTCCTGATACTGATGCATAAAATCCCATAATTAACATAGAAATACCACAAATCTAAATCTCTTCCAATGAAAACACAATTTCTAACCACATATGCAACTTTGAGATACCCGATTGTTCCCTGTAGACTCTTGAACACATTAGAACCATTTTCGAAAGTCATTCACTCTTATTCAAACTACAACTTGCCTGACTTAACGAACAGAACCACCCGTGCCTCATTGGCACGTCGATGCCACAAAATGAAATCCTCATCCCAATACAACCAGGAAACTCCTTGCTCTATGCATCGAGCATTCTTTACCAATAACACTCTAGACATTTCGTGATTCTCATACTCTATGAGGCATAATGTAACCTTTGTCACAATTTTCCTTTACTCTAGCCATAGCTAACACACTCGCACACCCCAAACTGGAACCGACATAGCACCTAACCGTGCAATCAACTGCTCCCAGCAGCCTCCCCCACTTGGCTCGAAGCCATATATCAAGATACACTCAATAACTCATAACACTTTTGCTCTATTGATGCCACAATAACATAGTGAGATTAAACTAAAATCATTTATAAGTTGTGAAAACACAGATCATCCCGTACTGTAACTCTCCTGCAATTCTCACATTCATTCCCGCAACAGTTAAGCCCATTCCCTCAAGCGGCCTAAAATTCTAAATTTCAACACGTACTTTTCAATTACACATGAGATCTCCTAAAATACACCTAGGGATCATACTACTTAAGAACACTCTGCAAGAGATAACCCATATGTTTCGCTTCAATTTAACATTTCTGCATACCTTCCACCGCCGTGCACATTACACAGTTATTTAATCTTCCTAGGTCCGAACTCATACCGCCACATGAAATGCACTTCACTCCCCAACTAAGAGACACGAAACGATTCTTTACGCGCCCATAATTCGGCCTACACATCAAATAACAATAGGAATCAAACATTTAACAGTACATCTATTATCCAACAGACTTCTTTGTCACTACCAAGTCATATAGATTCATCTCGTAGTACTAACATACTCATCACATGGATATTCAACCGCCATTCCCGCTAATAGGGACAATACCGAACATATAAGTTCAAAACACTTGCTCACACAATCAACACCTCAGTGCTCAAGCCATAGGAAAAGATCCGGCCTCAAGTCCTCCAGACTGGCCCAATATATACTCACGGAGATTACATCTCGCCCCTCGATCGGGGACTCACAATCCATCAAAGCACATCTGATACTGAGCGCTCATGCGCATGTACGAACGCGTGGAAAGAATTTCAAGAGTTTCTTTTCAAGCTGAATCAAGGACGCGTGATAAGAATTCAAGAATATGAAGTTTTCCTAAAGGTTATGCAGCCTCTCGAGGATAAATACAGACGTCTCCGTACCGATCCACGAGAATCTACTAAACCCGCTCATGACTCATGAGACCTAGTAACCTAGGCTCTGATACCAACTTGTCACGAACCAAACCCCGCTTCGGTCGTGATGGCGCCTCTCGTGAAGACGAGGCCAGCCAGACCATTTAAGAACACCACTTTTAAGCAGTTAAACAGTTCAATAACAGTTCAAATATGATTTAATGAAATTAATTAACAAAATTACAACCCAACACAGCCCTAATCGGGGTGTCACAAGTCACGAGCAACTATTAGAATATAACTACCATTACAAGTCTGAAATATACAAATAGGACCGATAAAACAAAGGAAGAACATACGGTGCTGCGAACGCTGGCAGTCACCTCGCTAATCTCCATTAACTTAGCCTTCGATCAGCTCAAAACCCGCTAGCGGGTGAACAAATACCTGCATCTACACACGAGGTGCAAGGATTAAAGTGAGTACTCCAACTCAGTGAGTAATAAAGGTAAATAACAACTGAGCAGTAAGAAATCACGTAAAGTAAACCACCATGCTGTATAGAAGCAGGGTACAATTCTCTAAGAAAATAGTGAAAACTGTGAAATCTTTAGAAATATCTTGGCTCATTTTAAATCTCTTTTGAAAATGATCCTTTCAACAGTTATGAAAACGATTTCAAAATAGTTAGTGCTAATAAGCATAGAAAAATCCACCCATCGGCACAACTATCACACTATAACAAGTAAATGACAAGTAAGTATGCAAAATGAGCACATAAAAGCTCGCCCCTCGGGCAATTTCTCAAAGCAGTACCAGCCCCACGGGCTCACCCTCAGAGCACTCTCATCCCCTCGGGCTCTCTCTTTCAGATCACTCTCAGAATAGTACCATGTAGTAACCGTTGCGGCGTGCAGCCCGATCCACATATCTCGCTGCGGCGTGCAGCCCGATCCATATCTCGCTGCGGCATGCAACCCGATCCAATATATATATTATTGCGGCGTGCAGCCCGATCCATATAAGTATCGTTGCGGCGCGTAGCCCAATCCATAATATAAACCCTCACATCCAGGCCCTTAGCCTCATATTACTCAATGTATCGTCACAATGTCCCTCGACCACACTCAGTGTATCCTCACATCTTTTCCTCGGCCACACTCAGTTAGAATATCATCACAAGCCCCTCGGGCATTAATAAAACAGTAGTGATCAGCCCAAATTATTATTTAAAATATTATTATTTCAGACTCAAATCTGAGTAAAAGTGGCTGAGTTGTAAAGTAGTGGAGAAACAGTATGACTGAGATCAAGTAATAAGTCAAAAGAGTGAGGAAGCAGTTATAATAATCCCCGAAGGATTCAAATAGTTGGCACGAAGCCCAAATATGGCAATCAGCCCAACCACGATGATAGCAAGTAAATTTCAATCAAATACACAGTAAATTCATCAATCGAGATGGACCAAGTCACCATCCCCAATGGTGCTCTACCCTACGCCCACTATCCGGCGTGCAAGTCACCTCAATATAGCGCTACGATGTGCGATTCGGGGTTTCAAACCCTCAGGATGTCGTTTACAATCATTACTCACCTCGAACCGGCAAAATCTCTAGCTCACAATTCCTTTGCCCCTCAAATTGGCCTCCACGCGCATCGAATATATCCAACATCACAGCGAATACATCACAATATGCCAATGAGACAATACCCAATCAAAAATAATCAAAAATAGCAAAAATCTGGAAATTAGCAAAACCCGAGCCCCGAGCCCACTTCTCAAAACTCAAAAATTTTCATATCAATATGTTTCTCATCTTCTCACGAGTTCATACATACCAAGAACTCTCAAATCCGAGCTCAAATGACCCATTAAATCCCAATTTGAAATATTAAAAACTCAAGCCCTAGTTCACCAATTTTAGGCTTAATTTCCATGAATTTCTAGGTTATTTTCACATAATAATCACGTTTTTAACTCATAAAACTTACCTCCAGTCAATCCCAGTCGAAACCATCTTCAATTGCTCCCAAAAAGCTTTCAAGATGTTCAACAGTGGTGGAAAATAACTTAGGCTCGCGGATGAAATATCATTAAAACCCATTCTGCCCAGTGACTTTTCTTCTATGCGAACACAAGGGCCTTCTCGCGTTCGCGATGCCCAAAATTCCACTGACCAAATTTCCTCTTCGTGAACGTGGTGATCTACCCGCGAACGTGATGCATTAGCTGATACCACTACGCGAACGAGACACTATTCAGGTGAACACAATGCACACTTTCCGGACCTTTCGCGAACGCGGTGCCCTTGACGCGAACGCGAAGCACAAGAATCAAGGGCCCAACCCTTCTTATATGCAAACACGGGGCCCTCACCGTGAACGTGATGCTCTGGAATTTAACTCTCCGCGAACGCGGACCAATCTTCGTGAACGCGAAGGCCAAATCTGGCCTGCAACAGCTGCTCCATTTTCTGCTGCATTACCAAGTCTGAAACTCTCTGTTATCTATCTGAAATCACCCCGAGGCCCCGGGGACCTCAACCAAAAGCACCAACACATCCTAAAACATCATTCAAACTTGTTCCAATCGTCAAAACACATCAAACAACACTAAAATCATCAATTCTCACCGAATTCATGCCTAAGTTCTTAAAAAACTTACGAAACACGCATTTGATCAAAAACCCAACCAAAACACCTCCGAATGATCTGAAATCATAAACACACATCTCAAATTACATAACGAAGCTACTGCAACTCTCGGAATTCCATTCCGACCCTCGGATCAAAATCTCACCTATCAGCCGGAATTCGCCAAAATACTAACTTTGCCAATTCAAGCATACTTCTGTATTGGACCTCCAATACCAATTCCGATCATGCTCCTAAGTCATAATTCACCCAGCGAAGCTAACCAAATCATAAAAACTCTGATCCGAGCTCGTATACCAATAAATCAACTCTTGGTCAAACCTTTCAAATTCTGAGCTTTCACTGAAACTGTTCTTTCAAATTTATTCTACATTTTCCTGAAATCCAAAACCAACGATCTACATTAGTCATAATACATAACATGGGGCAAGTCATGCCCGAGAACTGGCGATCAAAGTGCAAAAGCTCAAAACGACCGATCGGTCGTTACATACCCAGAATCAAAGCAAAGGTTAGAAAAATCACAAAATCAACTATGGTTTGAACACTCTGGTAAAAATTAGTCAAGAAGATAAAAAGAGAGTCGATTAAGTACTTAGAATTCAGAAAGGCCTTTGGAAAACAATTTGTAATGAACCCTGGTTAGGAAAAAATCGAAATAATTAGTTAAAACCAGAAGTTTTCTTCAAAGAAAAATGTAATAGTGCTTGATTCATCTCAGATCTATACAGGTCTGAGAATGATCAAAGGAAATAGACTGGGTTTTTCAGAAAAATAACAGAGATGAGATAATAGTTTTAGAAACCACAGATTTGTAATAAAATAAAGAGAAATCTCTTACACACAATCGAGAAAATGGCCTGAGACAAGCTATTGAGCAAAGTTTCAACCCAGAATCATTTGGGTTCCCTTGAGATCATCTCATGGTTTTATGAAATCAAAGAGCTATGGCGCATAGAAGGCCAAGACTGGCCGGAGAAGCCATGGAAGCTTCATAAGGTGAAAGTTTACGCCGATGACGGCGTGTTAGAACTAGGGTTAGGTAGAGAGACCTGAGAGAAGGGGGGTGGTGACGTCGAGTGAGAGGTGCGAAATGAGAGGGTTTGAGGGGGGGGGGGGTAGTCGTTTAGGTTTAATTTAGGAAGGAGGGTTGTGGACCATTGATCAAAATGATCAACGGTCAGGATTGGACTGGGTATTGGGTCGGGCAGGTCTATGTTTGGGCCTAAGGGGATTGGGCCAAATTAAAAGGGGTTTTTTGGTCTAGTCTCTTGGGTTAAGTCTGAAAACAAAAAGGGCTATTTATTAAATACCCAAGTAATTTTTAAAAAATATTTTATAAAATACTTATCTATTTATAAAAAAATAATTTTCATACATAATAAATGTTTTAAATAATTAGTTAACATTTTAAAAATACAATGAGCAATTTTTTGGTAAAATAACACAATAATGTATGCATGGGCTATAATTGCAAAATTATTGCAATTATAACAAAAGGTGTAAATCTGGTCATTTGTAAAAAAATTTGAACTTAATATGACCATAAATATTAATATTAAATCATAAAATGCTATAAAGTCATTTATGATGCAATTTTGCAATTATTTATATAAATAAGATACTAGGATAAATTAATTTTATAATATAAAATTTATGGAAAAATATCAATCGATGTTAATGCATAGTTTTGAAGATATATATGCACTTAAAAAGTATTATAAAGAAAAATTCGGTATCAACAGGCATAACACATATAGGATTGGTAACTTAAAACTTTCAATAACCAGCTTGTCATTCTTGCAAAATTTTGTCTGTAAGCAATACCTTACATCTGGAATTGCCTGCATACTTTGATCGAAAGCATGTCTATAGGCCTAATATTCTGAAGTCTGCCAATTCCTAATAGACATTTGTCTTGCGTGAATTTTCTGCTTAAGTGTGGAGGCAAATTTGAGCCTTAACTTCTTATATGTGAAGTCCAACATATTTGTGTATGTCGCCTAGTTTTAACATTTCTGAGCAGCCTAAGTGAGGCCTAGAAAAACCAAAATAGAGGTCCAATACCTCTTGGACTGTAGGTATGGGATGGGTAGTGCACACATAGGGTACGACCTATAATTGAATTAGAAAAGATAGTGTAGAAAACGTTGAGACTTTGGATGGTTGGAGCACTCCAGCAAATAATGAATCGGCCATGCACCTAGAACAGAAAATACTGGAGTTACAAGGAGAAATTGAGCAGGTCCGAAACTTGAAAAACCTTTCCCTTACCCTAAACATCCCCGACATCAACCAGCAAAACACAAACACCCAAAACCTGACACCTCCCCAAAACACACAAAATCAAACCCACCACCAAATCCTCCCACACCATATCAATACGCCACAACTCCTCAGAACTAAAATCCTCCACTGGTACCTACTCCTCAACAAAACCATCACCATCTGACTCAGTACCCACAAATGACCACGTACCACACTTCCCAGAATGAATCACAACCTACTCCTGATCAACAAAACTCAACCAATGACCACCATTATGCTCAGATTCCTGGAGTCCACCAAAGCAATCCCATATACATGGAAACTTTACTCCACACCCCATAATAGACCCTATACATACTCGAATCCACCGAGAATGACCAGCTCATCAAGAACATGGCGGAAGAACATAAGAAGCTTACTGGCGAAGTTCAAAGCATCGAAGGTGGCAAAGGCATTGAGGGTTTGAATTATGAAAATTTGTGTATTCAACCAGATGAAGAACCACCAGAGGTTTACAAACCTCCAAAGTTCGAAACTTTCTCTGGAACAGGTGATACAGAGGTACATTTGAGAACATATTGTGACAAGCTTTCAGGGGTTGGCAAGGACAAACGGATACGTATGAAGCTGTTTAAGAGGAGCCTCACTGGAGACGCCTTGTCTTCTTACATCAATCAAAACCTAAAGAAGTGGGTTAATTGGGTGAGCATGGTGTCAGACTTCATGGACTGGTTCAGGTTCAACAGAGAAAATGCACCAGATGTTTTCTACATTCAAAATCTCAAGAAGAATCCAACAGAAACCTTCTGCGATTATGCTACTCGATGGAGGTTTGATGCTGCGAAGGTAAGACCGACACTTGAAAAAGAACAGATGAATAAGTTCTTCGTCAAATCTCAAGATGCACAATACTATGAAAGGTTGATGGTTATTGAAAACCATAAGGTCTCTAACATCATCAAACTGGGAGAAAGAATAGAGGAAGGAATTAAGAGCGGAATGGTGATGAATTTTGAAGCACTTCAAGCCACAAATAAATATTTGCAGTCAGGAGGTATCTTTAAGAAGAAAGAAGTTGGTGCAGTAATGTTAGCCCAAGGTTCGAAGTCTCCTCTAATATACCAAATACCTCCGCCCAGGTACTAGCCTTCACTCTCCAGATATCAACAACATGCTGCCACCTACCACACTTATAACACCCAACCCGTTTATTATCACTCACCACCACCAGCCCACCAAAATTACCAAAAATCAAAATCAAATTTCGACCACAGACCACCTAGACAATATACTCCCATTACTGAACCCATACACCAATTATATGAGAGACTCAAGGTTGCTGGCTATGTCGCTCCCATTCCAGTTCTTGCCATGGATAATTTTTCTCAGTGGATTAACCTAAACAAGACATGTGCCTATCACTCGGGCATGAAGGCCCATAACATTGATGAGTGTCGCACTCTGAAAGATAAGATCCAAACATTTATCAGCACTAAAGTCATACAAGTAAAGTAAGTTGCGCCCAATGTTTGTAACAATCCTTTCCCCGGTAACAGAGGGGAGGAAGTGAATATGATTGAGACTGATGAAGAATGTGATTCAAACGGGCCAATTGGTCATTCGGGAAAGGGATGATCCTAAAACCTCACCAATCACCCTCAAGCCCATTGTGGTACAAACACAGTCACGGCTTGAAGTCGCGGTAGACACACCACTACGGTTTGAAGTCTAGGAAACCATACCCTTCACTGTGATGGTAGCACCCACTCTATCTTACAAGTCTAAAGCTATACCATGGGACTATGTTGTCAAAGCAAGAAGGAAAGGAGAGGAAAAAATAGAAGAAACGGGTGTATCACAAGCCACGACCAGAACTAATAGGGTTTATACACCCGAGCATTTGGGAGGAGCAAGCAAAGAAGCTTCCTCTAAGCCGCATATCAATGAGACTGGCTCGAATGATTTTTAGAGAAAGGTGCAAGCGAGAGAATACTTTATGGTTGATCATCTAAACAAAACCCCCGCTCAAATATCCATTTTATCACTACTGCAATACTCTGAGGCACATCAAAATGCTTTGATGAAGGTATTGAAAGAAGCCTATGTATCCAATAACATCACTAGTGGAGAAATGGCCAACATGGTAGGACAAGTTTCGGAAAGCCACAAGATGACTTTTCACGAAGATGAGTTGCCGCCGAAAGAACTGAGCCACAACAGGGCACTATATATCACAGTGCAATTTGATGACAAATTCATCGCTGTGGTCCTGATAGATGGGGGTTCGAGTCTCAACATATGTCCGCTGACTACCCTAAAGAGGTTAGGTAAGAGTTTTCATGAGATACGAGCAGGGAATATGAATGTGAAAGCATTTGATGGTTCGCAAAGCGCCACAATTGGAGAGATCAACCTCACCTACAAATGGGCCCAACCTGGTTTGATGTCAAGTTTCAAGTGTTCGATATATATATATATATATATATATATATATATATATACATCCTACAATCTACTATTGGGATTCCCCTAGTTACATGCCACTGGGGCCGTAGCTTCTTGTCATGCCTCGAGCCCAGGGGCGAGAACTGCACCTAGTGCCTCATCTATCCATGCGTACCACATGCTACTAAGAAACTCTGAATATGTGATGTCATACTTTGGCTATGGGCCACATTACAAGATAATATGCAATGCAAAATATAAAACTAAATGGAGACTGACAATGACTAATGTCAACATAAAGCTGGGCCGGCAAGGCCGTCATAATTACTACAATTGACAGGCCAACAAAATATACTTACAGGGCCTACAAGCCCAACATACTGCACTAACCAAAAGGATATGTCTACAAATATCTACTGATAGATGTACAGTGATCGGAACAGGGCCCCCACCTACCCATAACCTATCTACATATATACACAATATATACACGACACTGCTAGACTCGACAACTCCGAAAAAAGGGGAGCTTAGCGATAAAACTGGACTCAGACAACACCTACTGAGGAGGTCTACCTGTCTGTCTGTCCGAACCTGCATGCATGAAATGCAACTCCCCCAGAAAGGGACGTCGGTATGAAATAATGTACCGAGTATGTAAGGCAATATACTGAAGCTGAAACTGAACTGATAATATAATAACTGAAAAAAACTGGAGTCAAAGAAAATCTAAAGATATGCTCATCTGCTAATACTGACTCAACTCTCTCAATATAGTGAGTAAAATAGTTGTTCGGCGGTATAAGGCTTGGTATATATATATAACTGCTCTGCCATAGTACGCTCGCTCATAGGCGCTCGGCCATACTAGGCTCTGTATCTCAATCAACTGGACTCGCTCATAGGCGCTCGGCCGTACTAGGCTCTGTATCTCGATCAACTGGACTCGCTCATAGGTGCTCGACCACAGCAAGCTCGGTATATAACTTACTATCTGATCAGAGGTTGATGCTGATACTGACTCAACTCTCTCAATATAGTGAGTAAAATAGTTTTCCGTCCTTATAAGGCTCAATATATATATATATATATATATATATATAACTGCTCTATCGTAGTAGGCTCGTTCATAGGCGCTCAACCATACTAGGCTCTGTATCTCGACCAACTGGGCTCGCTCATAAGCGCTCAGCCATAGCAGGCTCGGTATATAACTTACCATCTGATCATAGGTTTCCCAATAGAGGCCTGCCCATCGATTATAGCTCGATGGTAATGAAAGTACTTTTAATATTGTATATATGTAAACTCTCTGCTCTTTTGACCGGAAGAAGGAAATACTCAACTGAATATGCAGTCCCGATAAGAAGAATATGGTAACTTATAGAACTAGGAAAATATTTGTAATTTGCGACACTAGCAACATATACGTAAATTCCGGGATACGAATTTTTCTTTATGCCTCGTTATCAAACTTGTGTAATTGCGATATCATGCTAAAATGAAGGAAAATATTGGTCGTAACATACCTGTTCCTGAAATTATTTGAACGAATCTTCTTCTGTGAAATATGAATGAAACTACACTTGAATTCCTTGATGAATTTGTTTTACTTTGAACGTTTTTAAACCTAAGAATGGATTTAAGCTTTAAGCTTGTTCCAACTTTTTTGAAGCTTCTGTTTCCAAGTCTCTTGATTTCAAACCAAAGTAATGAAATGAAGCTAAAGGCTTTTAAATGAAGCTAAGGGCAGATTCTTGGATAAGTGTCACACCCCAAAATCCGAGGAGCGCGACCGGCGCTCAACCGAGTAAACCCGACTGAGCAAGCCTATTAGATTTCATTCTA
>MU739961.1:19339-40960 GCA_026770625.1 Nicotiana glauca
CTAGTAAATTATCATAATTGTTTGAGAGAGATTTATGATAGCTGGAGAGTTCATTATTGATAGAGGAAACTAAGTCAAAGCTATAAGAAACATACAACTAAGGAAATCAACAACTGGGGAAACCATTACCTTAGACCTTTATTCCAATAGTTTTACAATTCAAGCATAGTTAGTTTTCAGCTGTTTATTTATTTTCAATCTTGTCTTCTTGGTGATATTAAACAGATACAACTAAGTCTTAGTTCTCTGTGGGATTCGACTCCGAACTTTTAGATCGGATTATATTTGCAGCGACCGCTTATCCTTTTTAGGACTAGAGTTGGGCGTGATCAGTTAACTTGTACAATCACCTCAGGAACTGGTAAGGACCTATTCCCTCAGTTGTTCTTTGAATTCTACAGATGTGAAACATATCCTAAACTGGAACCTTTTGATCTTAATATCTTGAGAATGTGTAACGGGTTCCTTATCTGGTTCTCTCGTGAAGTTTGTTAAATCATCAAAACAAAATACGCATAACTAATCGATTTCCCTGTTTTTGATGATGCCAAACTTCGAATTGACATTTCCTCTTTCGAACCAGATCTTCGCATTGTTCCCACTTGAATCAGCCATATTTTCACAACTGGTTCCTCGAGACTGTTTGGCAAATCATCAAATCACAAGATACCATAACTTACCAATTTTCCCCTTTTTGATGATGACAAACCCAAAATTGATATTCCTCTTGAGAACCAGATTACTCACATGTTCCCCTGCGGATCAGACATACAATCAACATGTTATTAGCAACATCCCCCTGTAAAGCAGAGCTATCTGTCATGCACAACACAGCATATTAGTTTGTTCATGTACCTCCCCCTATTGACATCTATGTAACTTTCCCACACAACATATCAATTTGTTTATGTTCCTCCCCCTATTGACACCTATGTAACTTCCCCCTTTTGGCATCATCAAAAATAATAACAGAAGAAGCACAACCAAAAAGAAGTTCAGCAATATTAAGTCACGCCACTTCGGCAACACGGAATAAACAATAACAAGAACAACTAGTAAATGTCATTGCCCAAAATAGAGTGATTGCCCATAGTAGAGTAATTATAACAAAATCACAATAGTTTCAACAACACAGAATATGACAATTTAAACAACTAAAGTACCAGTGTCAAACATAGGGATCAAAAAAAGATAGGAATTCGAGGGAATTTAGAAGGAGTGGAAGACATGGATCACTGGGCAGGAAAAAAAAGTAAGGAGCTAAGGCCTTGATAATCTTGTCCATTCACTCATTCACTCTCCTTTGATCGATGAACATCTTCTCTCTCAGTTCCTCCACATGTTTCCTCAATCTTTCATTCTCACCCTTCAACTTAGCATTCTATTATGCCAAGGGTCCACAGGGACCTAGTTCTCAACCTATCTGAGCATGATGAACCATCAATCAGATCACCAATAATCTCCCTAAGCTTCTCCTCATCAAGAACAAACTCAATTTCATGCACATATAGCATCAGAGTATCACATACAACATAAAAGTTTTTACTTATTCTACCTCTCCAAACTCGATAACTCAACCTTTTGCTTTTGTGAGGAACCAAGTTCCTCACTCACACTACCCTTTCTTTCCCTAAGCGGGCATGTCTCCCTCTTTTTCTTCTCAATCTATTAACCCTTATCATCTGCTGCATCTTTCTCAACCAACTTTCTTTTCTCCATTTTATTTGAATTATTTCTCGCAAATGGAGATTTTTCCACTTCATTATATCTTCCACAATCACCACATCAACAGGTCACACCACTTCATTATCAATCAGCCTACTTTTCCCAATTTGTTTTTCTGGATCGGAGGTTCGTTTAAGCACAGTACTCTAGAGAAAAAGATCATCATCAAAATTAACATCCTAAGAAGGACTTGAGGGACCATGTCCCTCATTCAGTTCCCCCTTTTTCAGCACATTCACCAATTCTTCCATCCTTCAAGAATTCTACAAATGCATCAACAATTTCAACCTCACACTCTAGACTATTAGATCTACCTCGTTCCCTTTCAGTTAAACTCCCATCAAAATCTACCAAAGACTTCTTGGGGTTTTGATTTAGATAGAGTTAGGATTTTGGAAGGTGATAGAGTTGGGTTCACTTCTTGCATATTTGGAAAGAAGGATTCTTTTTTAGACAAGGTTTATTTTAGTTTTGAAGAAAAGAATCAGTTTTGATTGAGCGTAACATAAAGAAGTGGTTTTTTAGGGGGTAACGGGTCAGTTCAGAAAAGGTTTAACATTTTGGAATTCAAAAATTAAGAGAGAGGAAAGATAAAGGCGAGAATAAATTAATGACATAACACCTAAGCAACTTAAAAAGACAAACAAGTATCGGAGAGACTACTAACCCAGTCGCATGAACCAGATTCCTTAATGATTTTTGAAAATTTGAGCAAAGACTTCTAGAAGTGCAATGTCATTCTTACTTGTTTTATCCTGAAATTGCCATATATGTATACTTGTAACGGTATAGATTTGAGTTAGATGCTGCCAAAAAATACTTTTTCGCATTGTACCTTTCATTCTTAACATAGCCTATCATCGAGGGACCAGGTCCTTAGGTGAGCTTGATCAACCCCAACTCCAGAAGATTTCTTTCAAAGTGTTCACTGATTAGCACCTTGGTGAAGATGCCTACTACATGGTCCTCCGTCTTCCAGAACTTCATACAAATCAGAACCTTTTCCAAAAAGTGATAACGCACATCAATGTGCTTTGTACTCTTATGTTGTACCGGGTTCAAGCTGTAAATACACCAAACTCTTCAAGATGTTGCTTGATCTGTAGTACTTGAGCACAACAAGAAGCAGCAACCACGTATTCAGCTTCAGTAGTAGAAAGAGCCACACAATTTATTTCTTTGTACCCTATGAGATCAAGCATGACCCTAGAAAATGTGTCATTCTAGATGTTTTTTCTATCCACCAGATATTCAACATACTCAGCATCAGCATATCTAACCAGGTCAAGAGAATCTCCTCAAAAATAGATGAGGACCAGATCCGGCATTCCCTTAGGATACCTCAAAGTTCCCTTGGCATCCTTCAAGTAAGAGTCTTTTGGGCTAGGTTCCAATCAGTGTTCTGTATAAAGGCCTAGGGACCATGTGCCACACTTGGTTCCTCTCAACCGATGGAGTTATTCTTGCATAGCAGCTATCCAGTTAGTTCTTAGGCTCTACTTGATATAAGAACGCTAAGAGGGAAAACATGTCCATTGCCTTAGAACTAGGTTTAATACTAGAGTCTAAGGATGTGATTACATTTTGAAGGGATGTGAACTCTTTTGCTTCTAGTTGGATACTTGAACATCAGAATTTGAAAGACCAGGTTCCTCTATATGTGAATCATCATTTACATCAATAGAA
Organism: Nicotiana glauca; assembly: GCA_026770625.1. Classification (NCBI taxonomy): domain Eukaryota; kingdom Viridiplantae; phylum Streptophyta; class Magnoliopsida; order Solanales; family Solanaceae; genus Nicotiana; species Nicotiana glauca. Next base: position 22,751 of record MU739961.1, read on the forward strand.
TTATGACCTTCCACTCTTTTGTTCTATATCAGGAGTACCTAATGCAGCATCAACAACCCTATGTTCGGCTACATCCGAGGTGATAAAGGGACCAGGTTCCTCTATGCCTTTTGGAGATTCGGATGCATCTCCTAAATCCATTTGCTTGATTTGATTTATCAAATAAATCTTTCCATTTTCAATATCTATAGCTTTACCAGGAGCATTTACAAATTCTCCGTCTTCATATTCTTTGTTATGTGACAACTTGCCACCATTATTGAGAATAAAACATTTTGCATCCAAAGGGTCCCGGGTAAGTCAGCAATGGTTTTCTCCTATTGAGCAGTTCATAGAGAGACTTCTCGAGAAGGGACCTGATCATGCATTTTTTTAATCAAGTATAAAGCAATGTTGAATGCTTCTCCCATGAACCAGGTCCTCCATAACCGACTTGTTGAGCAAATAAAAACTCGCATACCCCAGTCGTCTGTTCCATAACTCTACAACATCATCAATGAAACTCAAGCATGTTATATGACCGCCATTCAATGAATCAAGGTCTGAAGCAAAGATATTCTTGAATCTCTTGGCTATTAATACCATTTCACCAGTTTTAAGATTGGTGAAAGTGCAAGATTTGGACAACAACTTCACTTCATTTTTCCTTATCACAGATTTGAGACACACTCAACAAGCTATATTTCCAGCCATTCACATAGTACACATTTTCAATTGCATGGGGAGAGTGTTTTGTCAATTTTGCCAACACCAAGAATATAGCCTTCTTGTTGTTTCCAAAGGACACACTCCCGCCTTGGAAAGCCTAGAGTGAGAGGAAATCATTCATTCTTCTAATTTTATGATTAAAGCATCCACAATCCATGTATCATTTTTTACTGCTACCTCTCATTCCAGCCTGCACACTAAACAATGATTAAACTTAGGAACCCAAGCCGACTTGGGTCCCTTATAATGATAGAACGGGTGGATCAAACTTCTTTTTGCCCATGCAGGCATCACATATTTTCTTTTCAGGGAACCAGGTTCCTCATCAGTAGACCTCTTTTCAAAAAAAATTATTTTTCTACAAAGACTGAATTTTAGTTTTAAGAGAGTCCTTGAAAAGACCCATTTGACCATAGTGACCAATTATCATATATAGTTGCATACTTGTTATGGGGATTATAGGAGGTTTTATCCTTTTGGAATCTGATCCCTTGCTTGTTTCCACCATTACTCTTGTACATAGATGTTATTACATCAGAGGACCAGGTACAATTAAGTGACTTATAAAGATTATTTTTAACCCTTTGAAATCCTACGGAAGTTGTTTGTTCTTTTCAAGCTCAACAAGAAGACTTGTCTTAACTCTCTTAAGCTCACTCTCAAGATCAAATTGAGCCTTGCTAGCCACTTTTTTACCCTATCAATTCTTTTTAAGCTCAGCAACAAGACTTGTTTTAGCTTTCTTAAGCTCACTCTCAAGCTTAAGTTGAGACTTACTAGCCACTTATTTACCCTTAGTGTTGTCCATCCAATTTTTTGTTTGGTTATTCAACAAGTTGTTTTATCTAGTTACTTATTCCACTTGTTCCTTCAATTCTACAATAGAAACTACCATATCATCCCTCTCTTGCTCTATGTCACCAATTTCTTCTATTAAAGCGTTTTTCTTATTAATGAGGCTATGATAGGCATCAACCAACACATTTGCTAAGGACATCAATTTTTTCTTAGAGTAAGTTTTTAAATTTCTTTGAACATCAAGAAAACTTACCTCATCTTCCTCCTTATCCTTGTCATCATCATATTTAGCCATGAGTGCAAAGATTGACTCATATTCTGAAGATTCATTATCAACAACCATCATAGATGCATCTCCCCAGTCAACCAAAGCTTGTTTCACCATGTTGTCAGCAGCATCTCATTTTTTGAATTTCCTATTAGGGACCTGGTTCCTTTTAGCCACCTTATTAGTGTTGGTTTTGTAATGATCCTGCTTATGAAGAGGGTAGTCTTTAATAAAGTGTCCAGGCTTTCCACACTTATGATGGCAATCATTTCCTTTGAAATTCCTGTTAGAACTTCCATTCTTTGGGATCCCACCATTTTTACAAACCATTTTTTGAAATCTTCGAGTGAGATATGTCATTTTAGATTCATCACTACTTGAGTCAATGTGGGCAGCTTTGAGAACCATGTTCCTCTCCTTATTGGGCTCTCTTCTTTCAAGATCCTTCTTTCTTTTCATATCATATGTTTTGAGATTTCCTATAAGCTCGTAAATGGTCAGCTTCTGTAGGTCTTTGGCTTAAGTAATAGAACTAATCTTGCTTTACTAGGAACCTGGTAGAACATTAAGTATCTTCCGGGCCATCTTGTTGGCTGGAATGATTTCACCAAGTGAATAAAGCCCATTGATTATAGAGGTGAAATAGGGATACATCTCTTGAATTGACTCACACTCTTCTATTTTAAAGAGTTCATACTCAGTTGTAAGCATATCTATTTTGGACTACTTTACCTGAGTAGTTCCCATGCGAGCCATTTGAAGAGCTTCCCATATTTCCCTAGCAGATTGACATGCCGAGATACGATTATACTCGTCAGGACCATACACAAGAATCTTCTTTTCCTTGAAGTTCTTCTCAATAGCTTTTTGGTCAGCACCATTGCATTCTTATTTTGTTTTTGGAACAGTCTATGTTCCATCTCCAATAGCCTTTATAGGGACAAAGGGACCATCACAAATCACATCCCAAAGCTCGGAGTCCTCAGGCACTATAAAGTCATGCATTCTTGATTTTCACCAACCATAATATTGGCCGTTAAATCTTGGTGGTCTATATGTTGATTGTCCTTCCTCAAAGTTTGGTGGAGCATCCATGAAGTTCCTTTCTAGGTGTTAACCTTTTAGACAGAACCCACTCTAATAGAAACTGAGAGTCCACCAAAAAGTATAGAGAACCAGGTTCTATAACAATTCCCACAGTAAGCAATAGAATGTAAGACCAAACAGTATAGGGAACCAGGTTCTCTATCTGTTCCCCCGGTAAATAAAAAACACGTAATATTTACGTGGAAAACTTCTTGCTCAAGGGATTAAAAATCATGACCTACCCTTGTAGAATTTCAACTTCACTACTGAGAAATCTTTAGATTATAACCTATTGTAACCTTGAAATTAAACTCTTAATCCCTCACTAACTTGTAATAACACTATTACAAGCCACTTTGTAATAACTCTATTACAAATACTTTACAACTCGACTAACTCTAGCCAAGACACAAACATAAGGGTTTATGATATACAAAGGGTTTTCTACATAATGCTTCTAAGTAAACTAAGTAGGAATTACAAGTAAGAACTCCAACAAAGATTCAACACAACTAAGGACATATAATAACTCAATATGGGGAACTGGTCCGTTGCTATGTTGTTCTTTGTTCTTGATGCCCTTGAGAATCACTTGCAAGATTGACACAGACTTGAGAGAATGCTTGATAAGTTCTTGAATGTTCAAGTGATTTGTTTTACCTTTGTTTGATGTTAATATCTCATTTGTGACATCACTTGGATGATGCAAGCATGTAGGTGAAGGGCATTCCCCATAAAGTTAACTGTTGCACTGTTTCTGCATTGTAGCGTGTGCACGCAGACACTTCACAACTGGGTAGTTGACTTGCACACTCACCTCAGGAACTGGTAAAGACATGTTCCCTCAGCTTCAACCCAGGAGATTTGAAACATATCCAAAACTGGAACCTTTCAATCTTAAGATCTTGAGAATGTGTAACGGGTTCCGTATCTGGTCCTCTTATGAAGTTTGTCAAATCATAAAAACAAAAGATGCATAACTTATCGTATAAATATAGAGAGATAAGAAAAACAAAGAAAAAAAATAGGCATTTATATCGATTGTTGGTTGAATTCTTGTGTCTTCTTGCCTTAGTTTCTTCTCAAATATTTCGTAGGTCAAAAGTTCCCTAAAAATCATGGTTTTGGTATATTTGTACCATGTAGGAATGGATCTGGACAGAACTACCCTTTCCAAGAGAAACGAGAAAGCACTCTCACAAAAATTCACATGTGCGACGCATGGCGCGGTGCCCCATGAGTCGCGCCAGTGGAGAACTTCAAAGGGCTGATTTTTATACTCTGCAGAAAAATTGCACTACCACAATGCACGTCGCGGCATGGTGATGCATTTTTTTCAGAGTAATCTTTTTTCTCACTTTTTGACATCCATAATTGGTCCTTGACTCCCAAACATGATCCTAACTTAATTTTCTGGGCTTTTACTCAGACTTCAAATCTCTAACTTGTTCGATTTAGCTCCAAATTATCTTAGTAGCCCCTAATCATTTTGTGCAAGGCATAAAACACGTAATAAGCACAAATTACCATCATTTAAGCTCGAACACAAGTAAAGTGAAGTGATTAGAGTGCAATATACGACTAAAACATGTGTTTCTATCCTATTGGAGAGAGGTTATTAGGCAAGATATGACGTTTCTCTAGCTCACTGAGGACATGACCATAGATAGGAAGGTGTGAAGATTGAGAATTAAGGTAAAGGGTTAAGTGGTCGAGTGTTATAGTTGTTTGTATCAGTAGCTTTGATACACCACTTGGTGTCTGCCGTGTTTTTTTTCATACCCCTAATCTTCTGTTACTACTTGTTTTTGTCTTGTGTTTTGGTGTTGTGGTTACATTACCCTTTGCTAGTTTTATATTTTTGCTTTGGTTTTCAAATCGTTTTTCTTGTTATTGTCCATCACCTCTCCCCTTCCTAAGCTGAGGGTCTTTTAGAAATAGCCTTTTTACCTTTTTAAAGGTAGGGGTATGGTATGCGTACACTCTACCCTCCCAGACACCACTAGTGGGACTACACTGAGTATGTTATTGTTGTTGTTATTAGTACTTCCTAAGAGTGGTTTAGTAAAACTCCCTAGATCTTCACACTTTTGACGGATCTTATTTTGCAAAATGGCACAACAATGCTCTGTGAGCTTGACAACCGATGTCTCTTCCACCTTACGCTTGTTGGACAATATCTCCTTTCAGGAATTTAGCATAGGCTGGCATCTGAGAGAGCACCCTTATGAAAGGTAGATTAACATGCACCTGCTTGAGCACTTCTAGAAAACTCCCAAATTGTTTGTCCAGCTTCTCACTTCTTTGATTCTGGGGAAAAGGTAAGGCAGGCATGTATTTACTCTCCCCAGTCTCCTCATTCATTGAATTCTCATTCTTCTTCTTTTCCTGAGTTCTTGTCATCCCTTTCTTCCTCATACCATTATCTGGATATACCCTTACTTCACCTTTTTGATTGTTTCTCTCTTTCTGATCCTCCACAATCTCTACTTGTCTTTCAATCAACTCACCCTTTTGTTTTGCTATGGGTTCCTTCAATACTTTCCCAGTTCTCAAAGACACCGCATTTATTGTCATTTTTGGATTTCTTTCAGCATCAGCTGGAAGAGTTTCTGGAACCCTCTCGGATAATAGATTAGCAAATTGATCCACATGTCTTTCAAAGTTTCGAATGGTTGTGCCATGAGTTTCAAGCCTATCATTTGTCTTAATAATAAAGTCCTTCGTAATATATTCCATGCTAGACTAATTCGACTATGGTGGCTGGTGTTGCTACCTTTATTGATTGAGAAAACATGTAGATCCTTATCCTGGGGACTAGAGTTATTCTGTTGAGATGCATTCACTCTACCAGCTGGTGAACTCCAAGAAAAACCTGGGTGACTCTGCCCGAGGGAGTTAAAATTATTTCCACTTTGGTAGTTGCCTCTGTCAAAGCTCCCTACAGCATTTACCACTTCATCTGTAGTCGAGGCCTGACACAGATGCTTTGGATTACCCATTCCACAAAAGTTACAAACTATTATGACTGGCTTTGGACCTTGGCTAAGGTTAACTTTCTTATCAATCTGGCCATGGCGTCTAGCTAGGCCTGCACTGATGTGTTAGAGTCTACCCGGAGAACCCTAAATGATTTTCTTCTATCATTACTCTCAGCGGGCCATTGGTTCTCATTTTCAGAGAGCTCATCAAGAATCACCACAATCTTCTCAGGAGTTTTTTCATTAAAGGGCCTCCAATTGCAGTACTCAGAGTTCGTTATAAGGGAGGTGTTTTTCCATCCCAAAAGTACTAGAGTTGCATCCACAATTCAATTCCATTATGTTGATATTTTCTCATTATCTCCTTGAATCTTTCCCAAGCTTCGAAGACCGTTTCAATGTCCTTCTGGTAGTTGTGGATTTCCCTTCTGAATTTCACTATTTTGAAGATGAGAAGTACTTGTCAAGGAACTTTTTAGTCTTATCTTCCATGTCCTAATCGACCCAGCTGGTAAGTTTCAAAGCCAGTGCTTCGCGTTATCCTTCAATGAAAAAGGGAATGCCCTTAAGTGGACCGCATATTTTGATACTCCATTGTACTAAAAGGTGTTCATGATTTCATTAAAGTCTATCAAGTGAGTGTTAGGATCTCCATTGGCCTTCCCTCTAAATACACGGTTGTTCTGGATGGTTTGAATCCAAGCCTTACTTCAACTCAAAATTATTTGATTCTACAGGTAGAGGTCTGACACTTACAGTCCTTGATTGTACATTGGTCTAGCATAATCACCTAATGCTCTTCCAGGCCTGGGAGCAGTATTTTCGAACTGGTCTTCAACCAAGGGTCGATTTAGATTGGATCTTTGACCCCCATCATCTTCAATAGTCTCATCAGCAACTCTAAGGGTTGCTTCTGCTGCTATTCGTGCAACTTGTTCTCTCTGTTGTGCTGCCTCTCTTCCAGCTAAGTCTACCACATCATCATTATTCTTAGCCATGTGTACTTGGGTTGAAGGTTGCCATAAGAATTTTTCTGTGAGATCTTTCTCTTTCCTCAACTGTCGCGGAAGCTTTTCCACCTCCGGATCGTATGAAATCACTTCTTTTGAAGAAGATCAAGTCATACACCAGAGAAGTTAAACCTATTTCCTGCACACAAGTGAGAAAAGTGTGAATACAAGAAAATAAAATCGGATCCTGAAGTAGCACAAAAAACTATTCTGAACACTATTGATTGCCAAACCTCAGCAACGGCACCCAATTTTGACGAGCGCAAAACACAACACTCAATTATTGCTCGCTAGTCAAAGATAGTATAGTTAATATATCGTCTCCACGGGGATTGGATTTAAACAGTGTTTGAATCATCTTTAGCCAATTACTATCCACGAAAATTAACTCTTAATTGAATGATTATCAACTACTATTAACTACTAAAAATTAAGCAATTAATGATTGATCACGGAAGATAACATATGAGAAACAAAAAAATATCAATGAGAGAAATAAGGGTAATTGACTAGACAGGTTCAATACAATTGACTATGGATCAAATTCTTGAATTAGTTCACTCTATAGTACTGTTGATTCTCACGAATTTAATAAATTATTGGATTACACTTGAAGTTAATGTTTGTCTTTCGATTAAACTTTAATTTCAGTAATTAATCCAACTGAAGCACGGTGAATAATTGCAACGAATAAAATGAGGGTTTTAGTCTAAAGGATAACTTCTTACAAATATTTTCTATTTTTTAGTTCAATTAATAATTCAAGAGGCTCTTTCGATTACCTAGTTGAATCATGATGTTAAACTAGAGTGCAAGATGTAAAGAAATTCAATATCAAGCTCCTCTTTTGATTAATCAAAATAATAAATAACTTCACAATACGAATTAAAACTCCATCAATCAATTCAAACAATTGTCAAAATTGAATGCCTAATCAAGTTATCAATACACCATATCTATTAACACCCTAAGGAGAATTACTCCATAGCAATGGAAAAAGTTATCTCAATAAGGTTTAAAGACATAGAAAACATCAATGCTAATGATTCGATACAAATTCCTATATTGCACCGATTGTTGGTTGAGATCTTGATGAATTCTTGTGTCTTCTTGCCTTGTTTGCTTCTCAAACCTTTCGTAGGCCAAAATTTCCCTCAAAATCATATTTTTGTGTATTTATACCATGTAGGAACGGGTCCAAACGGAACTACCCTTTTCAAGCCGAAACGGGAAAGTACTTTGACAAAAATGCACATGTGTGATGCCCCATGCACCGCGCCGGTGGAGAACTTCATAGGGCTGATTTTTGCACTCTGCAGAAAAATTGCACTACCACCTTGCGCCCCGTGGCGTGGTAGTGCATTTTTCTCATAGTAATATTGTTTTCTCACTTTTTGACATTTAAACTTGGTCTTTGACCCCCGAACGTGATACCGGCTTAATTTCTTGGGCTTTTACTCAGACTTCAAAGCTCCAACTTGTTTGATTTAGCTCCTAATTATCTTAATAGCTTGGAATTATTTCGTGCAAGGCATAAAACACGTAATAAGCACAAATCACCATCATTTAAGCTCAAACACAAGTAAAGTGCAGTGATTAGAATACAATATACGACTTAAACATGGATTTCTAGCCAATCATTAGCCACATTGCGAAAGAAAGGTTGATCTTCCATTGGCCTAAAGGCTAGACACTGAAGTCTGCCACAGTTTGGAATTGGAGGCATTATATTCTCCAGAGACACTGGCACATCAGCTCCAATATAGTAAAGCATCATTGAAGAAATATCAGTGCCTTTTAGATCTTTGTAGTAGAGAGTCAACCCAGATGATGAGTTGTCAACCACGGTTCTACTTCAATGGCTTCTCTCACTAATGTTTCAAGTTAGTTGTAGAATGGTGTAGGAAGGAAAGTATTACTAGTAATTTCTGAGTCAATCACAGTATTCTCCTCTTGAAAAACATTAGAGGAACAATAACAAAGTTCAACTTATGTTCACCAACTGATATGACTAAGAGGATCAATAGTACACATTAAAAAGTTTAACAACAACTGAAGTGAAAATATTCCAGGTCCTAAGCATTGTCATCGATGGTACGTTTGCTAGGTAGATCTAGTTTTGAAGAGGACAACAAAATAGTAAGAAATTTTTTGTTCCATAGATGATACAGATTGAAGTCGACACACACGTAACAAAGTAAAAATAACAGATCAAAGAAGTCTAAATCTAATTAAATAAATCAAGCCAACTTGGTGTAATCAGTAGCAATGTTTTAAAAGGCGGGGGCGTGAGGCGAGGCGTTTTAACTCTGACGAGGCAAGACGTAAGCCCTAAGACATGGGCATAAGTCCCATGGATCTTTAAATTTTATTAATTTCAAGATTTTTAAAATAGTATTAAAAAAATAATTATCAAAATTATATTATAATTATAACAAATAATCTATTTAAAATATTTATAAATTATAATTCAACTATGAATAATACGAAAAGTATGACATTATCAAAATATGCAAATTAGTTGCAACGTCGTTACAACTCAAATATCAAAAGTAATATATTCGATGCGAAATCGTATATGTATCTCTTAAGGAGTAATGAATCTTGAAAGAATTTGGATATTATAATTTGATATTTTTTTAAAATATTTCTTTTATTTAAAGGAAAAGGGTCAAAATGTCCCTAAACAATTGAAAAAGGTTTAAAAATATCTTTCATCCACGTATTGGGCTAAAAATACCCCTCCATCCACCTTTTTGGTTCACTTATGCCCTTTCACCGTTAGGTCAATGCTGAATTAAAAATAATTACCCAAAAAAATATTTAGCAAAATACTTTTGTTTGTTTAAACTAATTCACCAGTGGTCCACTAATTTAGTAAAGTCTTCTTCTACTTTTTTCAGTTTTTACAAAAAAAAATATTTTTTCGATTTTTTGTAAAAACTGGAAAAAAAAATTGTAAAAACAGAAAAAGTATTTTTGTTTTTTAAAAACTGAAAATATAGTTTCAACAAAATATTTTCGTTTTTGAAAAAAAAAATCATTTTTTCAGTTTTTTTAAAGCATTTTCTTGTAAAAAATGGAAAAATAATTTTGTAAAAACTGAAAAAAAAAATATTTTCGTTTTTTAAAAAAATATTTTTTTAAAACTGAAATTTTTATAAAATATGAAGAAAAAAATTCAAAAACAAAAATATTTTTTCAGTTTTTAAAAAATAAAAATATTTTTGATAATAATAATTTTTTTTCTGTTTTTACGAAAAAAGTGCTTTAAAAATATGAAAAAATGAAATAAAAAATTGAATTGTTTTTTATAAAAACTGAAAAAAGAAGAAGAAGAAGAAGAAGACTTTACTAAATCAGTGGACTATTGGTGCATTAGATTAAAAAATAAAAATATTTTTTTTAAGTAACTATTTTTAATTGAGCATTGACATAACGGTCAAAAGGCATAAGTGAACCAACAAGGTGGATGGATGAGTATTTTTAGCCCAATAGGTGAATGAAGGATATTTTTAAACCTTTTTTAATAGTTTAGGGGCATTTTGTACCCTTTTCCGTTTATTTAATAAGTTTTCTATTTGAAAGAGAATTTATATAAAATCATAATTCACAATTTAAATATGATTCTCTAGCATCATTTATTTTTAAATTTCAACAAGTTAATAAAGTGACACATATTTCACCATACTATACCATGATAACTAATAATTTTAAATAGTTACTAGCTAATACTGAGCTATTAAATTAATAAATATTGTATCTCGTAAACGTGCAAAAAATAATATTTAGGAAAACAATTATAAAAGAAATTATGGACTATTATATAATAAAGAATAATAAAAGTTAAAAAATAAATACTTTTAAATGAAAGATTTATTTAAAATTTACTATATAGTAGTTTTAGTGAATAATGTGCAATAATTTTTATTTTAATTATGATATAAAAATACTTTCAACTTAATGATTTATGATTAAGGAAAAAGTAATTTCGAATAGTCAATGATTTATTAAGATAATTTGAGAATTTACAAGGTTAGTTACACACAATTGCATAAAGTTCTATTAGGCGAGCCTAGTACACTGGGCGTTGGGCGTGTCCAGGCGTTGGGCGTGTCCGGGGCGTAAGCCCCACCGGCCGAGGCGTAAGTCTCACGGAACTAAGCCCCACACATAAGTCCAAGAGCATTTTACGAGTGCTTCGCCTCGAAGCGAGCCCCAGGCGAGTCCCAATTCTACCTTTTAAAACAGAGACCAGTAGCCCAAAGGATACGATCATTTTATCATGAGATTTTTTCTTTCCTATACCATATATGAAACCTTATTACCAAAAATGTGCATAGTTTCTAATTTACCCGTCTTGTCCATATTTTTTCTACAGTTATTATACCAATCATTAAATATTAATTAATAGTAGCTGAATCTTCCTAATTTGTTGAGCTAAAATTGAAGAACAGAATATTCTAAAAAGATTTGGCGTAAATCAGATCAAATCATATCTTCTAGATATTCCTATTTAGGCGCGCTATAATTATGAAAGTAAATATTCTTCCAAATATTTCCTACCATTGATAGCCATTAAAAAGCTTGAAAGCTTTGAATTCAAATTTGGGTTTTCAAAAATCATTATTTGTTTGGATTGGGTGTTGTTGAAAATAATCGGAAATATGGTTTGGAGTTTATATCTCAATTTTGAGGGGTTTTGGTGAAGATTAGACTTGGTTTTGACTGAAATTCATATTGAAACTCGAATAAGAAGAAGACATATTATATAAATTGTAGATAAATTGTAGATTATTTGTATTCTGATTGTAGATGCTTTATTTTCTGTTTTTACAAATAAAAAATGGCTAAAATTTTTACAAATCTTCTGAAAAACGTAATTATGTCAAAAATCATAATTATGCTACAATTGGATGGGAATTGAGATATCAACATTCAATGTATCCAATTTGTAGATATTTTGTAGATAAATTGTAGATTATTTGTATTCTGATTGTAGATGCATTATTTTCTGTTTTCACAAATCCAAAACGACTAAAACTTCTACAAAATCTTCTGCAAAAAACAATCTACAATTTATCTACAATTTCTGCAATATGTCTTCTTCTTCTTCTTCGAGTTTCAATCTGAATTTCAGTCAAAACCAAGTCTAATCTTCATCAAAACCCCTCAAAATTAAGATATAAACTCCAAAACATATTCCCAGTTATTTTCAACAACACTCAATCAAAACAAATAATGATTTTTGAAAACCCAAATTTTAATTCAAAGCTTTTTAATGGTTGTCAATGGTGGAATTGCTACTCTCTTGTCTCTTTGAAGGTTTGTTCTTCTTCATTGAGAAAATTTGAAGCTGAAGGTAAATGTGTGTATGAATTTTGAAGATTTGACTTCAGTTTTGATGAACTTTGTTATTCTTCATTGATGAACTTCAACTGGAGTAAAATGAGGAACCAACTTTGTTGAAGGGTTTCTTCAATCTTATGTGAACTTAGAGGGAGAATTTGTTTTCAGAAGATGGAAAATGGTAAAAACAACGTGGGTATGGGTAAAACGTGGGTGGGACTAAGGGGTTAGGAGAGAGAAATGTGCAGATTCCTTTAATTAAGGAGCAAAAAATATATAATTAATTATACCCTTAATTAATTATAGTATAGAATTGGTAATTTGATATACTAAGTGTAATTAAGTCAAACCTTAAATATTGAGGGTAATAAAGTTTCCTATGTGACATAGGAATGTAAAAATCAAAATCGAATTCGATAAAAAAGTTTGATTGGGCCGCATTGCCGAAGAAATGCTAATCTTTCATTGGTTTAAAGGTTAGGAACTGAAGTCCGCTACTATCTGAAATTGGAGGCATATCAGTGCATATCTGAAACTGAAGTCCGCTACTATCAGTGCATATTCTCCATAGACAATGGCATGTCAGCTCCAATAAAATAAAGCGTCATCAGAGGAATATCAGTGCCTTTGTTATAAAATGAAAGTAATTTAGTAAAATATAAACAAGAAATATAAGCAACTTAGTAAAACATGAACAAGAAATGTAGATAGAGAGAAGGAAGAGATTTTCTTCTTCAATTGTGTGTATTTTCCCATCTATTACAAGGCCTTTATATAGGCATAAAAAGTGAAGAAAATATGTCATGGAATATGTCATTGAACATACAAATATGTCATTAAGCATTTGAGATTAAGATCATAGAAGAAGAGTAGACATCCACCATAATGTGATATTTATTATAACACTCCCCCTTGGATGTCTATAGATAATGTGCCTCGTTAAAACCTTACTAGAATAAAACACAATGGGAAAAAAATTCTAGAAAAAGAAAAAGAGTACACATGCTTAATAATACGCCTTTTTGGTTGTCTCGTTAAAAACCTTGCAAGGAAAACCAGTGGGACAAAACCTTGTAAGGGAAAAAGAGTGCAACGCGCAATAACTCCCCCTAATGAGAGCATCAATTCACATCCATGAGCCTTCGCATCCCGATCTTATGTATTAGCTTCTTGAAGGTTGACATCGGTAGAGATTTTGTGAACAAATCAACCATATTATCACTTAAACGAATTTGTTGCACATTGATATCACCATTCTTTTGAAGATCATGCGTAAAAAATAACTTTGGTGAAATGTGCTTTGTCCTATCTCCTTTTATGAATCCTCCCTTCAATTGAGCTATGCATGCTGCATTATCTTCATACAAAATCGTGGGTAGTTTGTCACACTTCAAACCACATTTGTCTCGAATAAGATGTATTATAGACCTCAACCATACGCACTCTCGACTTGCTTCATGAATAGCAATTATTTCAGCATGATTAGATGAAGTAGCCACAATTGATTACTTAGTCGATCGCCAAGATATGGCAGTGCCTCCACAGGTAAACACATAACCTGTTTGAGATCGAGTCTTGTGTGGATCAGATAAATACCCAGTATCAGCATAACTAACAAGATCGGGACTGCAATTGTTGCCATAAAATAAGCTCATATCTGTAGTCCCTTTTAGATACCGCAACATGTGTTTGATCCCATTCCAATGTCTCTTTGTGGGAGCAGAGCTATATCTTGCTAAGACATTAACTGAAAAAGTTATGTCAGGCCTTGTAGCATTGGAAAGATACATTAGTGCACCAATTGCACTAAGATATGGCACTTCAGGACCAAGTAGCTCTTCATTCGCTTATTGAGGTCGAAATGGATCCTTGTTCACATCAAGTGATCGAACAACCATCGGAATACTTAATGGATGTACTCCATCCATGTAAAACTATTTCAATACCTTTTCTATGTAGGCAGATTGATGAACAAAAATTTCATTTGTCAAATGTTCAATTTGCAAACCAAGACATAATTTTGTCTTTCCGAGATCTTTCATCTCGAATTCCTTCTTTAAATAATCAATTGCCTTTTGGAGTTCTATAGGAGTTCCAATAAGATTTATGTCATCAACATATACGGCAAGTACAACAAATTCCGACGTTGTTGTCTTTATAAAAATGCATGGGCAAATGGCATTATTTATATAGCCTTCCTTTAATAAATACTCACTAAGACGATTATACCACATTCGTCCTGATTGCTTTAGACCATACAAAGATCTTTGCAATTTGATTGAAAACATTTTCCGCGACTTTGAATTATGTGCGTTTGGCATTTTAAATCCATCGAGAATTTTCATGTATATCTCATTATCAAGTGAGCCATAAAGGTAAGCGGTAACCACATCCATTAGATGCATGTCAAGCTTTTCATGGACAACAAAACTAATGAGATAACGGAAAGTTATAGCATCCATAACGGGTGAATATNTAGTGGATTCCTCATGAATCTCATAATTTATTAAATCATAGATTTCTTCATGAGATTCTTTCGTAGTGTCATTTTGATCATTTGTTTTCCTTTTTCTAGGATTTCGATCTTTGGACCTAATGGTCTGCCACGTTTCAGGCGTGCTTTTGACTCATTAGCTATGACACTAGAAGATTGTCCAATAGAGACATCAATACGGATTGGAATATTCTCTGCAGGGATATGCGATTTTGTTATCCTTTTCAAATCTGTAAATGCATCTGGCATTTGATTTGCTATTCTCTGCAAATGAATAATCTTTTGCACCTCTTTTTCAAAAATAGAGGCACGTGGATCAAGATGAGATAATGATGGATTTTTTCACAAAATTTTCCGTTTGGTTTCACCAACTTCTCCCCCTAATTTTGGGAAAAGTATCTCATCGAATCGACAGTCTGTAAATTGTGCAGTAAACAAATCCCCTGTCAATAGTTCGAGGTAGCGAATAATGGAAGGCGATTCAAACCCAACATATATTCCTAACCTTCTTTGCGGACCCATTTTGGTACGATATGGCGGTGCTACACGCACATATACCGCGCATCCAAAATTCTTAAATGGGATATATTAGGTTCATGACCCAAAACTAATTGCAACGGTGAATATTTATGATAATTTGTCGGTCTGAGACGAACTAGCATTGTTGCATGCGAAATGGCATGACCACAAACAGAAGTGGGCAGCCTCGTTTTCATGAGTAATGGTCTTGCTATCAATTGCAGACGTTTAATTAAAGACTCTGNACGTACAAAGACCAATTTATATCCAACAGGCTTAACACCATAAGGTGTTTGGACTACATGCCCCAAAACTTCACGTTTTGCAAGTGAATTCAACTCTGATTGGATTGCTTCTTGCCATTTTGGCCAATCAAGTCTTTGTCGACATTCTCCAACAGATTGAGGTTCAAGATCCTCACTTTCTTGCATAATGCTAGATGCAACATTATATGCAAAGACATAATCCACCACTATATCCACTCGATTCAAATTTATCTCAATATCGATTGGATTTATTGATAGTTCCTTATTTTCTTGAGTCTCGGGCTCAGTGGATTCCTCATGAATCTCAGAATTTATTAAATCGTGGATTTCTTCATGAGATTCTTTTGTAGTGTCATTTTGATCATTTATTTTCCTTTTTCTAGGATTTCGATCTTTGGAACCTAATGGTCTGCCACGTTTCAGGCGTGCTTTTGACTCATTAGCTATGACACTAGAAGATTGTCCAATAGAGACATCAATACGGATTGGAACATTCTCCGCAGGGATATGTGATTTTGTTATCCTTTTCATATCTGTAAATGCATCTGGCATTTGATTTGCTATTCTCTGCAAATGAATAATCTTTTGTACCTCTTTTTCACAAATAGAGGCACGTGGATCAAGATGAGATAATGATGGATTTTTCCACAAAATTTTCCGTTTGGTTTTACCAACTTCTCCCCCTAATTTTGGGAAAAGTGTCTCATCGAATCGACAGTCTGCAAATCGTGCAGTAAATAAATCCCCCGTCAATGGTTCGAGGTAGCGAATAATGGAGGGCGATTCAAACCCAACATATATTCCTAACCTTCTTTGCGGACCCATTTTGGTGCGATATGGTGGTGCTACAGGCACATATACTGCGCATCCAAAAATTCTTAAATGGGATATATTAGGTTCATGACCCAAAACTAATTGCAACGGGGAATATTTATGATAATTTGTCGGTCTGAGACGAACTAGCATTGCTGCATGCAAAATGGCGTGACCCCAAACAGAAGTGGGCAGCCTCGTTTTCATGAGTAACGGTCTTGCTATCAATTGCAGACGTTTAATTAAAGACTCTGCAAGACCGTATTGAGTGTGAACATGAGCTACAGGATGTTCCACTTTTATCCCAATTGATAAGCAATAATCATTGAATGCTTGGGATGAAAACTCAGCAGCATTATCAAGTCTAATAGACTTAATTGGGTTATCAGGAAAGTGTGCCCCTAATCGAATTATTTGTGCCATTAATTTTGCAAATGCGAGGTTGCGAGATGACAATAGGCACACATGAGACCATCTAGAAGATGCGTCTATTAAGACCATAAAATATCTAAACGACCCACTAGGTGGGTGAATAGGTCCACAAATGTCCCCTTGTATACGTTCCAAAAACGCAGGGGACTCAATTCCAACCTTTGTTGGTGATGGTCTAATAATTAACTTGCCTTGATAACAAGAAGTGCAAGAAAATTCATCATTTAAAAGAATCTTTAAATTCTTTAACGGATGCCCATTTGAGTTTTCTATAATTCGTCTCATCATAATTGATCCAGGATGTCCCAATCGATCATGCCAAAGTACAAAAGTATTGGANATTGCTCAATCATCTCTAACCACATATCCATCACCAATCAAATGATTTATTTTTTCATCAGGGTGCTCAAAAAATCTGCCATATCCAAGTGGGTGATGTCAAATTCATTGTCATAGACAAGATTGGCTTCAGGGCCTTTATTCTTCAGAGATGCTTGATAAAGTTCAACCAAATGTTTTGGTATGCGACAAATTTTTGCCCAATGCCCTTTTCCACCGCAACGATAGCATTTAGTTTCTGAACCCTTTGCGTTTCGCTTCTCATCTTTTCCTTTCCATTTTTGGTAGTTATTTTTCATTGGAGGATGATTAACACCAGGAAAATTTCTTTTTTGGATATGGCCACGACCACGAATATGGCTACGACCTTTTCTACGATTAGCATAATGGGAATACACCTCATCCTCTTTAGGCAATGGTGTAGACCCAGTGGGTCTATTTTCGTGATTTCTTATAAGCAATTCATTATTTCGTTCAGCCACAAGTAGAAGAGAAATTAATTGAGAATACTTTGTGAAACCTTTCTCTCGGTACTACTGTTGCAAGACTATATTAGAGGCATGAAACGTTGTAAACGTTTTTTCAAGCATATCATAGTCACTGATATTATCTCCGCAGAGTTTTAATTTAGAGGTAATTCTAAACATAGCAGAATTATATTCAGAAACAGACTTAAAATCATGGAGCCTAAGATGAGCCCAATCATATCGTGCTTGTGGAAGAGTGACTAACTTTAAGGTGTCATATCTTTCCTTTAAACCATTCCACAAAACAAGTGGATCTTTCACTGTGAGATATTCAATTTTCAACCCTTCATCAAGGTGATGGCGCAAGAAAATCAAGGCATTAGCACAATCTTGGGTAGATGTTTTATCTTTATCTTTAATGGCGTCTCCAAGACCCATTGCATCTAAATGGATTTCAGCATCCAATACCCATGACATATAGTTCTTGCCCGAAATTTCAAGGGCAACGAACTTTCTTTTCATAATATCAGACATAATGTAAAAATTAGAGAAAAACTGTACCTTAATTTTCTCAAAGATCTTCTTGAGATGGTAGAACCTCGTGCTGATAACGTGTTATAAAATGAAAGCAATTTAGTAAAACATGAACAAGAAATATAAGCAACTTAGTAAAACATGAA